>CP054672.1:40497132-40594379 GCA_013348765.1 Carpinus viminea | reverse complement strand
AAGATTGTTTTACCTTTAAAACACTCAATTTTATGTAATAAATAGAAATTGAAAAAATCTTTAAAGCTCAAGCGCAACACTTGCAAAAATGCTTTGTTTGTGCAAAAATACATTTTGCGTACATTTCATTTTGCAAAATGTTCAGCAAAACACAGGACCTTCTTACCTACCGAAAGTGTTTCTATTATTGGAAAAGTTCTTCCAAACTTTTACAAAATAAGCTATAAATAAAATTAAAATCGCAATCTTTTTTAGCCAAAGCTTTTACGCGTGCAGAAATGCATTTTCTGCATACATTTTGCTCGTAAATCTTAGAAACCACATGATGCCTACGGCATAATTGGAGCAGATGCAAAATGCTCCTTTGTATGCCAACATCATTTTGGTTTGCACGATCGTGGCATCAAATGCATTAAAACTTAGCAAACAAAACTTTTTTCTAAGTTCTATCTTATTTATTTTGTGTAGTAAAAACAAACATCAAACTACATTTTGAGAGTCTTTTCAAATATTTCATTATTTGTTCCACATGAGAAAAGTTTACTCTTTTATTTAGAAAATATTCTATAAGTTTTTTACCAATTCTTTTTTGAATAGCAAGTGGAAAAAAAAAAAGCGGCTGGTTTTGAAATTCAAATTTATGTAAAACATGGTGCTGCGCACAATTAATAGTTGAGCACCAATGTGTTGGATGTGTGGCGCAGCCACCATGTTGCGTCTATGAAAACTTGAATTCTTTTTTTTAGAAATAATTGCTTTTATTTGGTAAAGATTTGATTTTCTTTGCTCGGCTGACATTTTTTCAATAAAATGTAAAGCAAAGTAAGCTTTTCCAAAGCCTTGATAAAAATGGTTTTGCTTTGCAAAAACCAACTTGTTTTCTTTAGTTTTCACCTCGTAAAAATAAAGTTTTTTTTTATAGGAGATATTTTTTAAAAAATTTGTAGGTTTATTTTGTAAAAATTTTTTTTTTGAAAATAAATCTTTAATCAGTCGAATTGTCAAATAGTTAAGATAATCCTGTTCTTGTAAGTTTATTTGAGCAAATTGTGTCAAAATTGTATCTATTTGAGGATTAAAAAAAAATCTGAGAATTGGCAATAATTGTAAACGAATGCGATTTCGAGTAGAAGTCAAATTTTGATTGGTAACATCCGGATAAACGGGAAGGTTCCAAATTTGGCAAAGTTTTTTGAGATCAAACCGAGTAGTTTCGAGGAGCGGTCTTAGTAAAAAAATTGGGATAAAAAATTTTTCTTTTTTATTTTTCCATTTTTTTAAATTCTCTTTTTTTAATTTCACTTTTTCTAAAATTTATATTAGTGCATTCTACATTTTACTTTACAAAATGTTAGAGAACATTTTACTGATGCAAAAAGACATTTTTGCAAGTAAAATGTATAATCCTTCTTTGTAATATTAACGTTTATAAAAAATACTTTTTTGTAAAAGCAAGAAGACCAACAATAACATTTTATGCAATAAAATGTACGCAAAAAGAAAACCTTCAATATTTTACAAAATTGTGCTTCTTTCTTTTTTTTAAAAAAAACTTGTGTCTAAAATGCACATAACAAAAACCCATTTTTTGCTCGCATCAACAAAAGAAATACGCATAAAATGCCTTTCTTGCAAAGCCAGCATGCTTTTAGAAATGCAAACACCCCCATTATTTGTAACACTATCTTCTGCCAAGGAAATGTAAATTACGCTTCTATTAATTATTTTAATAAAAACTTAATTACTTTATTTAATTTTAAATTTTTTGTAATAAAACCTCTATTTTTAATCTTCAAAGATTAAATAAAACAAGTTTTTACTAATATTTTGATTTAATAAAATATTCAAGTCCTTATTTTGATACATGTGCATTTTGCTTACTTTCTTTTTATTTTTACTGTACATTTTTTGCAAACATTCTGCAAAGCCAGCACATTAACAAAACACATCTTACCATTTGCAAAGCAAAATGTGCAAATTATACAGAACAAACTTAAAAAATTTTTATTTTTAAAAATATATATGTCTCAAAAAAATTAATTGTTTTTTATCAATGGCCTTCGGCAATTGTTTCGCATTTTACTATGCAAAACAGCAGCCAAATTCATTGCTTTGCATAAAGTATTGCATTTGCGTACATTTTGCTACGTAAAATGTGCAAAAGACATTCATTGCACCAAACCAATAAATTTAATATTCTGGCAAATTAATTTTGTTCCCTACAAAGTTTTTTATTTACGTAGGAGGTAATTACCAATATTTCTGCACAAAAACAAGGAAAACTCCAACTTGCATTTTAAGGGTCCAAAAGAATTAATTTGACAAATACGAGAGCTTGTTTTGTTTACTTTTTTTTATAATTAGTTAAATTTTTCGTACCCGTAAATTTTGCAAAATAAAATATTAGGCAATTGTACCCTTGAAGAGGCACAATCTTCCTTCGGAAGCATTACGTGAGCTTACAATTGTGACTTCTGCCATCATGCAAAACATTGTGTCGTAGCCACCATAATTTATCAAAGAAAATTGAGTTATAAGAGAGATTTTCGTTTTGTTAAAAAAAATTAGAGTTTATTCTAAAAAAAATAAATTTTGAAACTTATATGATGGTTTTATAAAAAATAAATTTGCAATACCTATTTTTTATTTAGATAGTCCTTTGATAATTGACAATTGGTTTAAAAGATATTTTGTTGTGTCAAAATTTGAAAAAAATACTAAATTTCTAGACCACATAGAAATTGAGCTTTGCTTTGATTTACTGAGTAAATCAAAGCAAAGTCTCAAATTATAAAATTGGAGATGACTTGTCACACTCCAATTTAATGTGCAGAGTATACAAAAATTGTGCTGACATTTTAAAAACTAAAATGTCAGCTTTTAGCAAAAAAATAAACTCTTTGTAAAGCTAAAACTTCAGACAACCTATTTGCTAAAAAAAAACAATCAACCTTTCTTAAAAGAGGATGGTACGATAGATTTATTTTATAAATCTATCGCACCATAAATTATTTACAACTCTCAATTTGTAAAAACAAAACAAGGTTGAATATCTAAAAAAACATATAGAACGCAAGAACAGTTTTTCTCTTTTTAAAAAACTAAATTTTACTTAGTTTTAACACGTTAAAAACAAGATTTAAGTTTAAGTTTTCATTACATTTTGTTTTGCAAAATGTAAAAAAACAAATTTAAAAGATTAAAAAACAGGCTTTACCTGGTCTAAAAGTACAGAGCTGTTGTAGATCTCTAGTATAATAACCAAGAAAACTGCAAAAAGACCCATAAACACACCCATTAAAGCTGTTGTACCCCAACCAGGTGCAACTTTTCCATATTCCGAATTTAATGGTCGTAATAAGGTACTAAGAGCAGTAACCTTACTAGTTTTCATATCATTTTGCTGTTTTCCAGCAGTGCTTCCTGTAGCCATTTTTTTTTATTGTTATAAATTATTTTACTTTCTGTAATTAAGATTGTATTAACGATTGCGCTTTTACTAAACAGGGTGTAAGTCAAAGTTTTTGAATATTTTTGCATTACGTGTTTTTGCTTGGCAAAAAACAATTGCAATAAACAAGCATTGGTAAGAGTAAATCTTCTTTTAAATTATTTTATTATAAAATTGAAAGTTGTGTTCTTATTTTTTTCTAAGTTTAATTGGACATTTTGTCTAACAATTATAAAGTGAAAGTGATTAAAAAATTGAGTTTACAAAAACTCGGTTTTTGCAAAGCAAAAACTTAAAACTACTACTTTTCAGCCTTCAATTTTGCCTTCTTTTTTAAAAGTCCAAAAAAAGCGTAATAAATTAAAGTTGTTAAAGATTGGTGCTAAAGAGTATTGAAATAATAAAAAGTTTGTTTGATTTTTGCCAAAATGAACTAGTTCATTTTACATGTTTTGATAGAATAAGAACGATAAAACTTTTTATTAAATTTTATTATCAATTTTACAGAACAAAAATCTTTTTTGTCCTCACTGTGTAAAGAAAAAATTTGAAAACAATAAAAATTTTATTTCTCAAAAAAACTGAGTTTTTGTACATTTTGCTTTGCGAAATGTAAGCAAAAATTTAAAAAGATATAGACTTTTTTAAATAGAGTTTGCACTTTATAATATTTATGGGATTAAATTAAAGAGATTTTTATGAAAAAATTTATCATGAAAAAACTGAAAATCAAAAAATATAAAAGATTTTTTATATTTCTTTCTTTTTTACAAAGTAAAAAACACGACTTTATTTTTTATACGATATAAAAAAATCTTAAATTTTTGTAAAATGAAGGTCAAAATATAGAAGTTTCACTCAAATTTCATTTCATTAATAAGTTTACAAAAATTTTAAAATAATTTATTTAATAAAATAAATTATGTTGTGCTGTGTTTTTCTTTGTTTTTTGTGCAAAAATGGATTTGATGTAAAAATGTGTTTGGTATATTTCCTACGTGCGAAAGGACGGGTAGGGACAAAAATGGATTTGATGCAAAAATGTGTTTGGTGCAAAAATATATTTTGGCTGTGCAAAAACTGATTTTTGCATCACAAAGGAGCAAAAGGTTATGCAACGCAAACAGAAGGTGCTCAGCGGGCTGCGTACGGATAAAAAAGAAAGCAAGCAAAATAAAAAACAATTACCTTCCATTTTACTGCGTAAAATGTATTACTTTAAATATCTGAAATATTTAAAATTGTACAAAAATATCAATAAAGTTTGAATTTAAACAAGATCAAGTATAAACTTTTTATTATAGGGTTAGTATACACCTTTTTTTGAGATTAGTTTATTTTTTATTTTAGTTTTACTCAATTGTTTGCTTAAATTGGTGTTACGTCTTAAGTTTGCTATATTTTATTTCTAAAATATAAATAGACTTTCCAATTTTTTGAAAATCAATTAGTGGCTTTGCCACAATTGCGCGAAACGCCAATTGAATGAAATCTTAAAAACGAAAACAACCTGTTTTTTTGTTTTTTATTTCATAAAAAACACAAGTTTTTATTACATCAAAATTTTATTAACCAAGAAACTTTAAAGTGGTTGCTTTATATTTTAAGAACAAGATATTTTCGTAAAAGAAGGTTAAAATTCGTGTTTCTTCATTTTGACTTTCGTTTTACAAATTACAAAGCCGTGTGTCCATTTTACTGATGCGAAAATGTAGTGTTTTTAGTGTTAAAAAACACTAAAGACAAATTATTTAAAATTTTTTTTCTTATTTTGTTGTTACTAAATAAAATGATTTTAAGTTTGATTTAGTAAAATTTACTCGTTTTGCATTTTGCAAGCAAAATACACACAATCTTTTGCAAAGCAATACATGTACATGCAAGCTAATTTGTAATATATTATAAAAAGATTTATACTTAGTTTCTACCTAGTCTAGTATCTATTGCCCTTTTTTATAAAAATAAATAAAACTTATGGAAAGTTCAGCTTTTTTTTACACCATTTTTTTGTGGTGCCTGTTATTAAGTATTACTGGATATTCAATTTATGTAGGGTTTGGCCCACCATCAAAACAACTGAGAGATCCTTTTGAAGAACATGAGGATTAATTTTTTTTTCACCCTTTGTCCGTATAAAAAGGCGTTACTTTGCAGAAAGTCCTTTTTTACAAAGTAAAACGTTCACACAAATTGAATTTTCAATTTTACTTGCATTTTAGGAATTTTTGTGGTTTTCTAAGTTTTGACTTCGTCAAAACCTACGAAAAACTTAGAATAAAAGAAAAAAGTATATGAAAATTCATAATAAATTATAAATTTGTCACAATAACAAGAGTAATTTTTCATTTTATGAAAAAATGATATAATAATAAGTAATCTATAGTATAGGTTTCTTTGTTTTTAGTTTCACTAAAAACATAAGATTTACTTCATAAATCTACAGAAACTTTGTTTTGATACATTTTACTATCTCCATCTTTCATATATTTTGCAAAGCAAAATGTATGAAGCATGAAAAAAACGTAAGTAGTAAAAACTTAGAGACTTTAATTTAGAATTCTATTTACTCTTATAAAAATTTTATTTTTATTCTTACTTTTTTTTGAAGACAAATGTACTCATTTAAAAATCAAAGTTTTTTATGTGTTCCTCATTTTTTTCTAAGTTTTTGCTTACATTTTGCTCCTTTGTACAAAAACCAAGGCGACGAAGCCTTAATTGTGTTGCATTTTGTTATGCAAAATGCTAACCTATGCGTCCGAGGGACGATGGCCCGTAGGGCCATCGTTCCCGTAGAAAAACTTCAAATTTTATAAAAAACTATATCTTTTGCTTTATAAAATAAATTATGTAACAAACCACATAATTTACACAGAATACGTACGTTTTACTTGATAAAATGTACGTCAAAAATTCAGCAAAAAAAATACGTGCTTCTTTGTTTTTTATAAATAAAAAACATTGCTTTCTTGAACATTTTATTTAATAAAATGGAAGAAGCAAACAAAAAATCTACACTGATTTTAGCTACTATTTAATTTACGAAATAGTTTAATTTTTGAGCAAATTCTTTTTCTCTTAAAACAAACTTTTTTGTAAAATAAAAAGCTTAAATAATGTACATTTACAAAATGAATATAAAATAAAAAGAGGAAGACTGTAACTGACATTTTACTTGGTAAAATGTCAGCCACTATGATTTTTCATATGGCAAAATATTTTTTAAGTTTTTCTTAAAAAGCTGGATTTTATAGAAACTCTAAGCTTTTGCCTTGCAAAAGCCTAAATTTTTACAAAGCAAAAACCAAGTTTTCTTTCAAAAAACAAGTTTAAGTTTTTATTTGTTACAAGGAAAATTCATTGTGCTGTGCACAAGCGTCCAAAAGGCCTACGGCCTGCGGCAATTATGGTGCAAAGAACAATTTTTGCTTTGTAAAACATGGCGCTTCGCGCAATCGTCCGAAGGACGCATGGATTAAAGATCAATTGTAGCAAAAATGCATACTATGCAAAAATAAATTTTTGCAAGAAAGGGCTTTTTGCAACCATGGTATAGGCATCAGACTTTTTTTAATATTTGATTTTGTGAGTACATTTTTACAAGGTCAAAGTGTAAATAAAACAAAGAAAATTTTCGCATATATTTTACTACATAAAATGTAACGCATTCTGAATTTTCTTTACAAAAAAACAAAATTTTAAGAAGTTTGACAAGTGAAATTTACAGAAGATATTGTGATATAAAATTTTAATGGAACAAAATTTAGACTTTGTGATTTCCATTTTTTTTTTTTTTTTTTTATAAAATAAAAAACATTAAATCTAATAAAATTTAGAAGACTTTATTTTCTATACATTTTGTTAAAAAATTGGTTTTGCTTTCATAAAAAATCTTGTTTTAGCCTTACCAAAATTGAAAATCTAGAGAATAGAAAGCTACAAAAAATAGCTTTCGCTCTTTCTAAAAAAACTTAAAAAATTTTTGCAAACTTTTTATTTTATTAAATTAATTAAATTATGGTCATTTTAAAAATAGTTGTTTACACCGTGGTAACATTCTTTGTTTCTTTATTTACCTTTGGTTTTCTTTCTAACGACCCAGCTAGAAATCCAAACGAACGATAAATTTTAAAGTTCAAGTAATTATTTGTACTTACATTTTGCAAAGCAAAATGTATACGTAGAAATATGTATGAAATTTACTGTACAATTGCACATTTATATAATAAGTTAGTTGAATTTAAAGTGTAAAATGTTTAGTATAATATTTAATTGTATTAAATAAATGGAACTCTCATTTTTTTAGATTTTGCAAAACAAAACTTTATTTTTTGTAGATTTATTATGTTTCATAAAAACGTAATAAATGTAAACAAAGATTTAGAGTCTGATATTAAAGCCAATTTAATATTAGAAACTTTGTCTCAAATTTCAACTTATTATTCTTTTATTTATTTTTTTCTATATAAAACAAAACAGTTATGGAAGCTTTAGTTTATACTTTTTTACTTGTAGGAACTCTTGGAATCATTTTCTTCGCTATCTTTTTTAGAGAACCACCTCGTATTGTAAAATAATTAAGTATTGTCGAAGTTTGCAATATTTCGTTATTAAAATTGTTCTAATTACACGTATCACCTAGATTTTTATCCTATTTGTGCTTCTTTCTTTTTATAAATATAAAAAGAAAGAAGCACAAATAGGATAAAAATCTTGTTTTACACTAAATGTAAATCAACAATTACACTTTGTGTACACATCAACCAAAAGATAATTTGTTTTGCGTTGCAGAAATGCATTTGTAACATTTTACGAAGTAAAATGTACGCACCAAATACATTTTTGTATAGCACCTTTTGCGAAGCATAGTGGTAGCACAATTGTGTTGCTTCGATTTTTATTACATAAAAATTAAAGTTAAATAAATAGCCACCATTGTCTACATAAATTATCTGTAGGCTATACGCGTTCTTCTCATAAAAATGAAAACATTTTTATAAGAGGGCCAATTCTTGTTTGTTGTTGCTTCTTTTTTAAGTGTCACTTTTATAAAAAATATTTTCCTTTGGAAAGCCTAGCTTTTGCTTTGCAAAAGCTTGGACTAATTTTTACTTTTTATAAAGTAAAACAGAAATCCAGGTAGAATAAACAAGAAGACAAAGGCTCCGTTTAGAGAATAACGCTTAAAAAAATTTAGGGTGTAAGCATGATACATCCAACACAATCTTCTGAAGGCCGCCATAGTAGCAAAGCCATAATTTTCGCATCGCGAAGTATGAAATTTAAACTTTTAATTTGGATAAAATTTAAAAATTTGTAACAAAAATTTTTATTACCTAAAAACTTTAAAATTTGACATCAAGAGAGGGTTCATCTCGCAAAATTAAATCTTTGTAAGTTGCCTATAGTTTTCTTTTGTGGTGGCAAAGCGACAATCGTGCTTCGTACGCATCGTAATTAAGAACGTAAAACTGCTTTTGCTAAAATTGACTTTGTAAGTCTAAAAAAAAGGTTTTTACCTTTTCAATGGTGTTTTTGGCACAATTATGTGATTCCGTAAAATATTTTGTTTTTATCTTCTTTCAAAGAAAAAAGAACAATAATAAATTTACATTTTGAAGAAATAAATATAAAATTTAAGTATATTTTTGTTTGTAAATATTTATTTCAAGGAAAGGTGGCAGAGAGGTCGAATGCATCGGTTTTGAAAACCGACGTAGCTTAACGGTTACCGAGGGTTCGAATCCCTCCCTTTCCGATTAATTAAAATTATTTTTAAAGAATATTGTTTTTTGCTTTTAAAGCTTAAAGATTTGTTTTCCTTCGGAAAACTTGGTTTCTTTCAGAAAACTTAGGTTTTTGAAAGAAAATAGATTTGTAACATTTGACGAGCAAAAATCTATTTGGTGCTTTGCAAAAATGTCTTTTTTAGTGCAAAAATCGATTTGATGCAGAAATGGATTTGATGCCTTGCAAAAATGTATTTGATGCAAAAATCTATTTGGTGTTTTTTTACATAGTAAAAAAACAAAGCGTAGATTTTACTATGTCAAATCTTACAAATTTATTTGATGCCAAAATGTATTTTGGCAACGCGTACATTTTCCTTTGTAAAAATAAATTTTTACAACGCATCACATTTGACATAGTCAAATGTTACAAATCCGTTTTTGCACTAAAAAAGAAAGATGCAAAAATGTTGAGCAACAAGTAAAAATTTAGACTTCAAAGTTTTTAAAAATTTTATTATCATTTTATGGTGTTTAAAGCAACACTATAAAAAATGCATTTATTTTATCTTAGAAAATGAATTCCAAATGAAACTAAATTTTAGTAAAACAGAAATTTTATTTATTTTTTTGAGAAAATAACGCCCATATAATATCTATTTAATAAGGATTTTAAAAATATAATGGCTGACTAATGGTCCTGCGAACAATCGTTTTGCGGACATTTGTGCCGAAGGCACAATTGTAGCCAAAATGCATTTTGGCAACCAATGGTGGCTTTGTTACAATTACGCAAAGCGTCAATGGTTTTGACATTTTATGTAGTAAAATATTTAAAAAAGTAGAGTTTTTTATAAATAAAAAACAAGAAAAAACAAGAAATAAATAATGATAAAATATTTTGCTTACATTTTAACAATAGTTTCTTTTTTATTTAATAAAAAAACATTACATCTTATGTAATAAAATATTTAAATTTAAAATTAATTTATAATTAGTTTTTTTATTTCAGAAAAAGCAAAATTTTTTTAATACTTTTTTTCCAATATTTTTTTTTATAGATTTTGTGAAACAAAATAACAAAAATATTTGACTTACTATATCTTAGTTTGATAAAAATATGCAAAAATAGAAAGCTTTTTTGCTTGTAACCTTCTATTAAATAAGATAGGAGGGTTAGATTTTGAAAGTAAGGCATTAGAAAAAAGTTAAAGAAAATTAGGTTTTTTTGCGAAAATACTGTATTTTTTGTTAAGCAAAAAATAAAAATGCTTTGCAAAAATGTATTTTTGCATCACATTTTACTGTGTAAAATGTTACAAATTTATTTTGGCATCACATTTCGCTTTGCAAAATGTTTAACAACGCCTCAGAAAAACGAGGTTTTGGTGTTTTTACAAAGTAAAAATAAAGAATTAAAACTTAGATATTAATTTAAAAATTAGCCTTTTTAAATAATCAAATTTTATGTCTATTGAAACAAGAATTTTTAAGAATATTAAAAAAAGTTTTGTTTTTTTTGAAGAAAAAATTTACTTTTTTAAAAAAACATTTTCCATTTCAATATTGTTTCTATTTATTGGATTTTTCCTTGGAAATATTTTTGGGACCTTTCTAAATTGGTTACGTCATTTTATAGTTTGGGATGGTTTGCTTATTTTTGTTTTGCTTTCTTTTTTTGAAATTATTAGTAGTATTGTGTATCAAAAGAATTTCACTTTACTATCACAACCTGTTTCAACAAATAAAATGTTTTTCTCCGATTTTTTTGTTACAAAAAACCCTTTTTTGAAGATCAACCTTTTCCGCAGAAAACTTAAGGCAATAGTTGGCCCTGATATTTCTATTAAACCGGATCATCAATCTACTTTACAAACAGACAAAAAAAAGTTAAAAAAAGTTTTAACAATTGACTTTTACTTTTTTAAAAGTTTGCCAATATGGAGATTTCTTAACTGTTTGAAAGTAGGTATTTTATTTGGTTTTTTTATAGATGCCTTTAAAGTTGGAAGTTAGTTAGACAAAAAATATATTCTTTGTATGATTTTTTCTTCTAAAAAAAAATAATTTGTAGAATATTCTTTGGTGTGAGCATTTTGCAGAGCAAAATGCAACACAAAAGTTTCTCCGAAACCTTTGTTTTTACGGAGTCAAAACACCACTAACTACTAATTTACTGCCTTACATTTTACGTAGTAAAATGTAAGGCAGTAAATTAGTAAGCGAAATAATCAAATGGAACTAAAATGACCACATTAACTTAGTCTAAAAAAAGTATTGACAAATATTTTGAAACCTGCTATTATATTGATTAATAGCCCCCATCGTCTAGAGGCCTAGGACATCTCCCTTTCACGGAGGAAACGGGGATTCGAATTCCCCTGGGGGTAATAAAAATAAAAAAATATTTTACTTGCAAAAAACCATTTCTGCAATGCACCAAATGCTTTTTTGCGTACATTTTGCTTTGCAAAATGTTCAGTATCGCCTGTAAATATTTAAAATTGAGGTTTTAATATAGTGTTTTTATTTCTCACGTTTTTACACTGTAAAAATGCCCAAAAATAACGCTTACATTTTGATTTTTTAAAAAGACTCTTTCTCGTGTTTAATTTCGGTGGTTTTTTTTTTTAGAAAAAACAAATAAGTAAAAACATCAAAATCAATCTCTTGAAAAACTTAAAAAATTAATTGTTGGCCTGTGGCAAACGTTTACAGGACCGTTGTTTTTTGGCAAACGTCCACAGAACCGTTGTTTTTAATTAATTTTAAACATTATATCCTATAAATTAATTAAATAATAATTTTTTATAAATCAAACCTAAAAAATTATTCATAAAGATTTAAAGTTGATTTTGTTTTGTTAAATACAAGTTTAAAAGGGTATAAAATAGAGGCAAATTTTGTTTCACAAAAGGTGCTGTACGTTGCAAAAAAGCATTCTTGCAAAACAAATTTTAATAGCCTTTTATTAAGTTTAAATTTTTTTAAATTTTATGAACTAAAAAACCACTTACATTTTCTATACCAAGTGTTATAGTTTTTAAAAAAATCCTTTCTTTTGACTTTGTTTCTTTTTTATAAAATCAAAACTCATGGCGCTACACGCACGCATGTGAACATTTTATTGATGCAAAAATACATTTTTGCAAGTAAAATCTGATATTTTTAGTATTTTTGACTTAGTCAAAAACAAAAAAGCTTATTGAGGATAATACCACTTGTTTTTTTACAAAGTCAAAAACACAACATTTACAAAGTCTAAGTTTTTCTTTGTTGCTGAACATTTTCCTTTAGAAAATGTGGGCAGAAATGTATTTGTAACATTTTACTGTGTCAAATGTTACAAATACATTTTTGCAAAGCACCAAATACATTTTTGCTCGTCAAATATACGCACCGCCTTTGTTTAGTATTTTTGACAAAGTTTAAGTTTTTACTTCTTGCAAAAATACATTTTTGCATCAAAAACCTAAGTTTTCCGAAGAAAAACAAAAACAAAGCAAACCGCTTTCTAAAATTTACTTTGTAAATCTAAAAGGAGCAAAAAACACAGCAGTCACATTTTGCTCCTTTGTATAAGTGCATTTTTGCATCAAATAGATTTTAGTACCAAATGCATTTTGGCATCAAGAAAACAATTTTAATTATATAAAAAACAAACAACTGCAAATAGGACCAAATATTTTTTTTAGGAGGTACCCAGATTTGAACTGGGGGAATCGCGGATTTGCAATCCGCTGCCTTACCACTTGGCTATACCTCCTTTTTTAAAAATAAAAAGAATAACTAAAAACCAAGAGGTTTTGTTTATTTATTTAATAATTATTTTGATGTTAGTTTTAAAAACTATAAAAAGTTTAATTAAAATCAAATTTTAACGAATAATATAAAAAAAAGCAATGGCAAAGTAGATGTGATGCTTCTTTTAGGAGCAAAGCCATAGATCAAAGATCAATTGCACGGAGCGCCATGCTTTGCGGAGCAAAGATTGTGCTTAGCACCATAAATACATTAAATACATTCTTTACTTTGCAGAAGGTGGTGTGCACGAATAAACTCTCTTTTAAATTAACACAGTGAAAAGATATTTGGTCAGTTTTACCAAAATCGATTCTTATACTTTTACGCAGCAAAACACGATGTTAGTGAATGTCTTGTAAACAAAATGTACTTATGGTGGCTGTGCTGTGTTTTTTGATGTAAAAATGTATCAAAAAACACAGCACAGCCACCATGACACAGTAATTATGCGGTAGATTTTATCAAGTAAAATGCTAACACCATTAGTAATATTACAAAAATAAAAACAAATTTTACAATATTTACAAAAAAATTAATCAATTTTTTCAAAAAGATTAATAACTTGCTCTTTTACTAATGGAAGTAACTGATTCCATTTGCGTCGTACTCTTTCTTCAGTAGCAGAAAAAGAACTGTGTTGTATAATATGAGGAATTTTACCTTTCTTTTGAAATGGGGCATCTTTATATAAAGTTATGGTTTCTGACAATGCTTGTTTTAAAAAGGAACGCGGTACTATCAAATCTAACAAGCCATGGTTGAGTAAATATTCTGCAGTTTGAAAATCATCTGGCAACTGTTCTTGAAGAGTTTGTTCAATAACTCTTCTTCCAGCAAAGCCTATGACTGCTTTTGGTTCTGCAAATATTAAATCGCCCAACATAGCAAAACTTGCGGTTACTCCACCAGTTGTAGGTGAAGTTAATACAGAAATATAAAGTAGATTTGCAGAAGATTGAAATACTTGTAAAGCAGCAGATATTTTGGCCATTTGCATTAAACTTAAAATACCTTCTTGCATTCTTGCTCCGCCTGATGCACACACTAAAACAAGAGTTAAACCCTCTTGAGTAGCATATTCAATAAGACGTGTAATCTTTTCCCCTACAACAGAGCCCATACTCCCCCCCATAAAATTAAAATCCATCACGCCCAAAGCTATGGGTATACCGTCCAGCATACCAGTTCCTGTTTGGATAGCATCCTGCAATCCTGTTCTTTCCTGGGCATCTTTTAAACGTTCAGTATATTGCTTTTGATCTTTAAATTCTAATGGATCACAAGGGGAAGTAGTTTCATCGAGTGGTCGCCAAGTGGCCCAGTCAATAAGATGGTCAATTCTTTCTTGACTATTCATTTGCAGATGATATCCACATCCAAAACAAACTCGTTGATTTTCTTTGAGATGTTTTATATAAAGAATGACACCACATTGATCGCAGCGCGTCCACAATCCTTGACTACCATCTTCAGTTGGACGGTTATATTTTGTTGCATTAAGAAGCTTTATTTTTCGTTGATCCTCAATCCATGCTAAAATAGACATTTTTAGTCTCCTTTTACTAAGTTTTATAATTTAAAATTAAAATTTTATTTTCTTGCCATTTCTTACTGCTTCTTTTTTTATTTTACAAAAAAATTCTCTTGTCTTTTACAAGAAGAAGTAGTTTTCACAATTTGTAAGGCTTCGAAAAAAATGGTATGCTGTACAAAAATGCTGTGTTTTTTACTTCTTTCTTTTTTGCAAAGCAAAATGTTCAAAGTGCAAAAATATTTATTAAATTTTAAGATGTCAAAATGTTCAAAAACAACGCTTCGACTTTTTAAATCAAAATAAAAGCAAAAATTCTGAGTATCTAAAAGAGCAATTAAACTTTTTTTATCATATAAAATGACAGGACTCTGTTTTTTTGTTTCACTTTGTGTTTTTGAACATTTTGACAATGTTCAAAAACACAAAGTGAAACTGGGATCTTACTAAAAATTAAAAAAGGAATTAAAGTCAAACTTATTTTATAAAAGTAAGTTACAACACCAAGATTTTATAAAATAAGTCTATTTAGCTTTGCAAAATGAGAGGAAGTCATCAAAACTTAAAAAATTTAAAGAGTTGTCGTTTTTAAGCTATCTCTTCTTTTTCGATGTATAAAAAGATTGATGCCATAGCTATTGCGGGAAATACTAGTCCAACCAAAGGAACTAAAATTGAGGGTAAATAAGAAGCAACCATAGAGAAATTTTATAAATTAAAAAGAATTTTTATAGTAATGTTTTTATAAAATAAAAACAAAGTCTTTGTTTTTACTTTTTTCTTTTTGACTTTGTAAAACACAATAAAAACACAAAAGTCAGTCTTGATTTAAGTTTTTGCTGACATTTTACTTTGCAAAATGTACAAAAATCAAGTTTTTTATGGCGGCTTCGCTGCAATTGATCTTCAATCGCATCGTCCTACGGACGATGGCCGTAAGCGATGCGTGCAAAGCACGATTGTGGCTTGGTTACCATAAGAAAACCTTGTCTATTTTTTAATATTACATTAAAAATAAAAATAAGTTTATTTTGCTTAGCTGTTTAAAATAAATTTCAGGTTGGCCTTTATTTTAAGCTTCTGTTGAGATTTTCACAATATAAAATTGTAGAAAGACTTAAAAGTAACGGGTCGTTTTTAAATTTGGTGTTTTTTGTGAAATAAAAAACAAAGAAAAAGAAATTAATAAAGGGTAGACAAAAAAGGTACAACTTTTTTATTTTCTTTTATTAGTAAATTTATTATACAATAGGTAATTATGTTAACGCTTTGTTTACAAAAAACAATATTGTTTTACTTACTAGATTATTTTTTGCTTTACTTGTTTTTGCAGCTCAAGCGCAGCACTTGCAAAAATACATTTTTGCACAGCGCAACACCTTGTCGCAAAGCCTACCGGAGGTAAGCAAGAATATAACTTTATAAACTTAAAATATAGAGTCTTCTTACAAAACAAAATCGTTAATATTTGCAAAAGTCTTATCAAAGTGAGTTCAAAAATTTATTTGTACACTTCACAAACAAAATCTAAGGATAAACAAAGTCTAACGCGGTTTTCACCTCTGATTTAAATTTAGTATTTTTACTTAATAAAAACAAAAAACTTTTTAAGACCAAAAACAAAACCTAAAGATTTCCAGCTCGGCTTGCTAACAAAACAATAACAAGAGGACCAGCTGATAATACTAAAAGAATGGCAACTAATTGAAAAAATATTTGAAAATTCATAGTTATTTAAATTTTTAGGAAATACGTTACATTTTTTTATTTGATAAAAAATTTTTTCTTATTTCTTATAACCTATACAATACTTTGTTTAAATTAAAGTAAATAAAAAATAAAAATTCTTATTACACAAATAGTTCTTGCTTGGCAGAAGGTGCAAACTACAAGTTTATTTTTTATCCACTTTATTCACTTACTACACTTGTAGTTTGTACCTTCTGCCAAGCATGTAAATAAAATTGATTTGTGGTTCGCATCTTCTGTCAAGTCTGTAAATAATAAGGTGGTAGAGAAGATGTTTTACTAAAATGATAAATTATTTTATTCTGAGTTTTTGTTTACATTTTGCTTTGCAAAATGTAGAAAAATTGCATTTTGCAAGCAAAATACATGGTGGCAAAGCCACAATTGATTTTTGATCCACAGCTGAAAAACTGAATTTCTAAATTTTGTCAACTGTTTTAAAAGAGTAAAAAGAAACAAAATAAAATAATAACATTTTCAAAAAAACCACTACATTTTATACTAAAACTATATATCGAAACTTCTTGTTAAAAAGACTTCAAAATGATTTTTAAAACTTTGTTGTATAAAATTTTAGAAAATTGGCTTTCTACGAAATAGAGACTAAAACGATGGTAAATCGAAAATTCACCCCTTTTTAAGTTTTTCGTATAATTTTTACAAAAAAAGATATGGTTCTTTCTTTTTACCAAGTCAAAACACTAGGTTGTGTTTTTAGTGTACCTTTAGATTTACGTGCTGAACATTTTCTTTTGGAAAATGTACGCAGAAATGCATTTGATGCCTTGCAAAAATGCTGTGCAAAAATACATTTTTGCAAGGCAACGCAAAAAAAAAAAAAGAAAGAAGCAAAAAATGAAGAACCGCGGATTGAATTTACTTGTTTTTTTTTACAAGAGGAGAGCTATTTGTTTTTCACATTTTTAAAAATATATGAAACAAACTCAATTTTAAAAAATTTTAAAGGTCATGTGTTTTTACGTTTTGCCTTGTAGAAAATTTTAGTTTTTGCTTTGTTTTTTACAAAGTCTGAGTTTTTACAAAGCAAAAACCTAAGTTTTCTGAAAGAAAACAAGTTTTCCGAAAAAAAACAAAAACATTAAAAACACCAGATTTTACTTGCAAAAATATATTTTTGCATCAATAAAATGTACACACGACTTTGTCAAAATATTTTTCTTTTTTTATCCCATAAAAAACATTACAAGCAGAATAAAACTAAAATTTAGTCTTTATTTTATAAAAAAATGTCAAAAGTTTAAATTTATAAATAAGAATAAAAAATAAACTTAGCAAACCTGACTCTTGCGAAGCAAAAGGTTGGACTGTTAATAAGTGGTTGTGTTTTTTACAAAGCAAAAAACAAGTAAACAAAAAATCTATTATTTTATAAAACTTTTAAACTTTAACGAAAACTAACCGAAGCTTGCCATACAAAAGCTAAAAGTAGAAAAAAGACAGGGATAATAGGCAATACGTCAATAATTGGATTAAAAGGAGCATAAGCTTCCGGTAATTTAGCAAGTAATAAAGTCATAAAGAATTTTGAATTAAAAATGTTTGTTTTGCTCTACAAAAATGCATTTTTGTATTAACTGAATTTTTATAATTTATTTGTTGAATTTTTCTCTTTTATTTTCAAATTTGACTTGTTGCATTTTATGCAATAAAACGCTCAAGATTATGAAATAAAATATTTTTTGTTTTTGATGCAAAAACGCATTTTTGCAACAAGTAAAAACACCAAATGGGTTTTTTATTTATAAAAAAGCATGGTGTAAGCATTTTGCTATGCAAAATGCAACACAATTGCCGTAGGCCATGCTTTCTTTGGAAAATTGTGCGTAGACCATAATGCCTGCGGTATAATTGCGGCTTTGCCACCATGAATTTTGTAACAAAAAATTTTATTCTTGCTGTTTACAAAAAAGAAATTAAAAAAAAATATAAAACTCAATTTTATATAAATTAAGACAAAGTTAATTTTAGTAAAGCAAAATCTAATAAGATCAAATAAAATTTAGGCTCAATTTATTCTAGTTATTTTAAGAATCGTTCTTTTTATACGGCTTTAATCGTGTTTGTTTTTTGCGTAGAAAAGAGCAAAATGTGATGCTGAACATTTTGCTTGTATTTCTTTTTTTGCAAAGCAAAAAACACATACGTGTCAAAACACGATTGCGCAAAGCGCGATAAGTAGTAAAAACATCGCATTTTTATAAAATCGTCGTGCTGTGCAAAAATGTATTTTTGCACAGCACAAAACCATGGTTCTTAGTTTTTTGCTTCTTTGTTTTTTTTTTTGCAAAAATAAATTTTTGCAACGCACCAAACAAAAAAATACTAAAAACATAATCTTCTACGAAACAATATGTAACAAGTAAAATGAAAGCACCATCACTTTCATTTTTGTTTTGTATATATTTGACTTGTTACTTGATAAAATGCAAGTATTATTTGTACTTTTCTGAACCAAAGAAACGACTAACAAAATTTACCAAATCACCCTAATAGAATATTTTTTCTTATAAGTAGAAAACAGAAGTTATATTAAATAATTTTTCTATTTTTTTATTTTATTTCTAAAAGTTTTATTGATAATCTAACAAAACAAAACTAATATTTTTGCTTCGCAAAAATATCAACAATAGTATTTACATTCTGCATAAACTTGTTAAGAGATAAAACTTTATTAAAAAGAAATTTAGAATGAAAAAACTAAAGGATCAGGAAAGAATCTATTAATTTCAATGATTAAACCTGCTGTGAAACTAAACCAAATAAGAGCTACAACGGGAGCTGTAGAAAGATACGTAGTAAAATCTTTCATAAAAATTTTTATAATAATTTTAAATAATGAAAAAACTCTAACTTAAAAAAATTAAGCTTTTTTCTTTTTATTATGCTAACATTTTCCTTTGCAAGATGTAAGTGCTGTCAAAATATCAATCGTGCTTCTTTGTTTTTGACTTAGTAAAAGAAAGCACACAACACTTACATCTTGCAAAAGAAAATGCACAAAAACAAAGAAGCAATTTTTTTAATTACGCGGAAACGTCAATTTTGTAATTTTATACAATATAAACAACATTTTACAAAGTAAAACTTAGAAAAAACTCGTGTTTCTTTCTTTTTTTTCAAGAAAAACTCGTGCTTTGCAAAAATGGATTTGATACAAAAATGTATTTTTGCAATGTACAACCTGCATTTTGCAAGCAAAATGTAAAAGCACCTTTGTGCGAAGCCTATCGAAACTAATACTATTTTCTGCCAATCAAATAAGGATTCTTACACTTTATATAATAAAATATTGTTTGCTAAGTTTTTAACAAGTAAAAACTTAGCAAACCAGCCTTTTGCAAAGTAAAAGCTTGGAAAGTGAAGGATTTGCTTTTTGTAAACATCTTTTATATTTGCAAAACTAAAAGTCACCCCTTATATTTTTGGTAATTTACATCTTATTCTATAAAATGTATTGTTTACTTGGCTGAAAATGCGAAGCACAGCTTTTATAAAACAAAAATAGAGTCTAAATTTTTGTTTACATTTTGCTTTGCAAAATGGAAAAAAATCTCATTTTGAGAAAAGTTTTATAAACCGTTTATTTTCAACTTTTTGTACAAAAAATTTGTCTAACAAAAATATACAAAATAAATTTACTGATATGTAGAAAGCTAATTATTCTGCATTTTCAAGAACCTTTTTAGCCTTTAGACTTTTTTATTTTAAAAAAATTTAAGTAGTAAAAATTAAGGTTCCCTTCTTTTTGGTAAAACTAAAAAGAGTGGATTTATAAAGTAAAACTTAGGTTTCTTATATTTTCTGTAAGAAAGTTGGCTTTTTCTACAAAAAAACCTTGAAACTTAAAAAAGCACACGTTTCTTATTAAATTAAAAAACAATACCTTACATTTCGCAAGCAAAATCCATCTACTAGATTTTAAGACTGATAGATTGCTTCGCTAGAATTGCTTTAATTTTATTATACATTGTTTTATTTTACTTTTCTTTCTTACGGTTTTGATACCGTTAAAAAGAAAAAATATCAAGTAAGTAAAATAAAACAAAGGTCTTGTGCCACTTTGCTTTGCAAAAAAAGCGAACCACGAATTTAGTGTGAAGAAAGATGTATTATTATTATAATATATAATAAAAAGAAAGTTGTAGTTTCTTTATAAAAAAATTATTAAAAAATTTTGTTGGTTTTATACGGAGTATTTTAGATTTTAAAACAAAAAATTTGTATAATTATACAAAAATATTATATCAATTTAAATTAATCTTTGATCGGGATGTAGCGCAGTTTGGTAGCGCTCCTGTTTTGGGAACAGGAGGTCGCAGGTTCGAATCCTGTCATCCCGATCTTACTAGAAATAAAAAAAGGTTTTTATTTTTTTAAGTTTTGTTTTGTTTGGCGTATTTTTACCTGTTACATTTTTGTAGTGGCTGCGCTGTGCAAATAAAATGTGAACAAAAAAAATCTATTTCCTTTCAACTTTTAATAGCAATTACAAGTTTCTCTTGATAAAGTCAGTTTAGTTTCTTTGTTTTTTACTTTGTAAAAAATATTAAGTGCTCTGCTGTGCAAAAATGCATTTTTGCAAGGCAAGTAGAGTGCGAAACAATTGCAAAACCTTTGTTTTATGCAAATAAATTAAAAGAAGCTTTCAAAAAAAGGTTGTGTTTTTTTAATAAATCTTTAACAATTAAGAAATAATGAAAACTTGTTGACTTTTTTAAATTTTTACCTTGTAAAAACCACGTTTTTTGTAGGAAAATCTTTTTTTGTCTCTTTTTCTAACAAAGAGTACATTTTTTTGTGTTTTGTGAAAATGACATTTTTATTAGAAATACACAAGTTTATTAATAAAAAACCTCTTTGAAAACGTCCTTAGTTCAGTTGGTAGAACGTAGGTTTCCAAAACCTAATGCCGTGGGTTCAAGTCCTACAGGACGTGTTAGCGAACATTTTGTTTACAAAGTGTAAGAAATTTTGCATATTTTACAAAGCCAAGGTGTATTATAAAAATATAAAAAACAGCGAGTTTTTTTAGAAAAAATCTAAGATTTGGCAAAAAGTAGTATTACTTCCGATAAAAGTTTTTCTTTTTGCAAAAATGCTTTTTTGCACAAAAAACAAAGAAGCACCGATAAAAAAAGAAATCTGACATTTGTATTAAAAAAAGTTTGTGTTAAAAAAAGAAAGTTTCTGTCTTTTTTTTACATATCATAAAAAATTGTTTTAGCTTGTGTCATTTTAAAGCTAAAAAATTTAGGTCAAATTCTGTTTTTCTGATGTAAAAAGTTATGGCGGTATGCACAATCGTGCAAAGCACGCATGGCGCTCCGCGCAATTGATCTTCGATCGCATCGTCTTACAGACGATGGCCGCAGGCCATAGGCACAATCTTTGCTTCGCAAAGCATGCGTCCTTCGGATGATTGTAACATTTGCTATGCAAATGTAACCAAAATGCATTTTTGCTACAATTGTGTTGCATCTGCAAAAATAAATTTTTGCGTACATTTTCCAAAAGAAAATGTTCAGCTGTGGAAAAATGGATTTGATGCAAAAATATATTTTTGCGTACATTTTCCAAAGGAAAATGTTTAGCGTACATTTTACAAAGTAAAATATTCAGCACAGGCACCATACGTTCTTCGGACGATTGTAGCAAAAATGCATTTTTGCAACCATGGCCTACAGCAATTGCGCGGAGCGCCATGGTTCAAAAGGCACGATTGAAATAAAAATCTACCAAAAACATCAAAAATATGGTGTAAAAAGAAAGAATGTTTTACAAAGTCTAAGTTTTTGTTTATATTTTGCAAAATAAAATGTGCAAAAATAAAATTTTTCTTGCAAGTGTAAAAATGCTGTGTTTGTATGCAAAAATGCATTTTTGCAACGCATCAGGAAAACAAAATGTATGTTTATTTTATAAACAAATCTTTTTGTAATAAATGTAGTATATTTAATTAAGAACTAAAAAACATGTTCTTTTCTTTTCTTTTTTTTTGGGTTATATTATATATGAGCAAATCAAAAAAAAAGAAAAAAACTGTTAAAATAAAGTGTTTGCTTTATTTAATACGTAATTAATTAAAATTTGGTTTTGTGAAAAAGGAGACAATTCTTCTTAGAAACAAGGTTACTTTGTAAATATAACAAAGTAATAAAGTTTCAAATTATTTATCAATATAATAAACTATTATGACTGCTATTCTTGAAAGACGCGAAAATGCTACCCTATGGGCTAGCTTCTGTGAATGGGTTACTAGCACTGAAAACCGTCTATACGTAGGTTGGTTTGGTGTTCTAATGATCCCTACACTATTAACTGCTACATCTGTATTCATTATTGCTTTCGTTGCTGCTCCTCCAGTAGACATCGATGGTATTCGTGAACCAGTATCTGGATCTCTTCTTTACGGTAACAACATCATCAGTGGTGCTGTTGTTCCAACTTCAAACGCGATTGGTCTGCACTTCTACCCAATTTGGGAAGCAGCATCTCTTGACGAATGGTTATACAACGGTGGTCCTTACCAATTAGTTGTTTGCCACTTTTTCATTGGTGTTTGTTGCTACATGGGTCGTGAATGGGAACTATCTTTCCGTTTAGGTATGCGTCCATGGATCGCTGTTGCTTACTCAGCACCAGTTGCTGCAGCTACAGCTGTATTCATTATTTACCCAATCGGACAAGGTTCATTCTCAGACGGTATGCCTCTAGGAATTTCTGGTACTTTCAACTTCATGATTGTATTCCAGGCTGAGCACAACATCCTTATGCACCCATTTCACATGTTAGGTGTAGCTGGTGTATTGGTGGTTCACTATTCTCAGCTATGCACGGTTCACTAGTTACTTCATCACTAATCCGTGAAACAACTGAAAACGAATCAGCTAACGCTGGTTACAAATTTGGACAAGAGGAAGAAACTTATAATATCGTAGCTGCTCATGGTTATTTTGGCCGATTGATCTTCCAATATGCTAGTTTCAATAATTCTCGTTCTTTACATTTCTTCCTAGCGGCTTGGCCTGTAGTAGGTATCTGGTTCACTTCTCTTGGTATTTCTACAATGGCTTTCAACCTTAACGGTTTTAACTTCAACCAGTCAGTTGTAGACTCTCAAGGTCGTGTTATTAACACTTGGGCTGATATCATCAACAGAGCTAACTTAGGTATGGAGGTTATGCACGAACGTAACGCTCACAACTTCCCATTAGACTTAGCATCTGTAGAAGCTCCTTCTATCAACGGCTAATCTTTTAAACATTGTTTTAATGTTTTAGAAGTTTGTTAGTAAAAAGTTTTTCGCACCTGTTAACTTAACAGGTGCGAAAAATAAAAAATAATATATAAAATATAAAATATAACTTTTGTTCTGAGTACGTTTTGTAAACATAAAAAACTCGTGCGCAGCTCTAGCATTTTGCAAGCAAAATGCAAGAGCACCTTCGTGCGAAGCCTAAAATGAGTTCACTTAATTTGACTTATTTTTTTAAAATCAAAAATAAAAAAATAGAAAGAATTTCACTATTTTTTGTTTTTACCAAGTAAAAACACCACGGTTTTGTTGTGAATTTTTGAAAAACAAAAACACTGTTGTTTCGCAAAAGGTGGTGTGCTGAACATTTTCCTTTGGAAAATGTACGCTTTGCAAAAATGTATTTTTGCAAAAAACAAAAAATCGCTTTCTAAGATTTACGAGCAAAAATGTATTTGGTGCGTACATTTTACTGTGTCAAATGTTACAAATGCATTTGGTGTTTTTTTACAAAGTAAAAAAACAAAGCGTACATTTTCCAAAGGAAAATGTTCAGCACGTAAATCTAAAGGTACACTAAAAACACAGCATTTTTGCAAAATAATTTTGAAGTTTAAACCAAGTTAAAGCCAGCAAAAAAACAAGAATGAAATTTTTTTAATGAATTTTTACTTTATTTTATAAAAATTTCATATCTGTGGTCTTTTATCATTTAATACCTTTTTTGTCTTTATTATGTGAAAACAACAGATACGAAGCACCAATCTTACATTTTACGTGATAAAGGTTAAAATTTTTTTTTACATTTTGCCTTGCAAAATATAATGAAAACTTAGACTTTATTTTATAAAAAATGAAAAAATAATATATAATCTTAACATTAAAAATGAATTTTTATTCCAAGTCTTTTCACAGAAAAAAATATTTTAAACATTTTTATGAAATAAAAATGTGACTGATTAATTCTTTAAAATTTCAATTTCAAATCTTTTAAGTATTATTTTTAGTTTTACTGAAGGGTAAAAAATGAAAAAACCACTTGTCTTTTTTTATAATTGAAAAATGTAATGTGATCTTTTTTATTTCATAAAAAAATAAGGTTTTGACGAAGTAAAAACTTAGACTATCTATAAACTTTGTAAAAACAAAGTTCTGCAAAAAGTCTTGTAGAAAGTGCTGTGCTGTGTTTTTTGCTTGCAAAAAACAAGACAAGCAAAATGCAAGTTGTGCAAAAATGCTTTTTTGCAAAGTTGGAATAACAACATTTTCTAACACTTTGTAAATAAGATTTTTTTTCTAAAACAAGTTTTTATTTTATAAAAACAAATAAAATAAAAACCAGGTGAAACCGCATAAAGCCTAAACAAAAAACATAAACTTCCATTTTTTATAAAATAAAATTTCTAAAATAAGAATAATGTTGAAAAACATTCCAAGCTTTTGCTTTGCAAAACTGAGGAGACTTTTCTTATTTAAAATTTTGTTTTTTATTTGTTTTCCTTTGGAAAACTTGGCTTTTGCTTTGCAAAAGCTTGGACTTTGCTAAAAATAAAAACCCTAGTTTTATTTTATAAAAAGATTATCAAATAAAAGAGATATTAAGTTTAATTAAAATAAAAACGGTAAATAAAAGAACTTTTTTGTTTTATCTTGACGGTTTATAAAGAAACAAATTTATTTTTCGTGGTTGGGACCAGACATTTTATTTTCTACGAAAGGTCTTGTTTTTGTACATTTTGCTTTGCAAAATATAAGCAAAAACTTAGACTTGAACATTTTTATTTTATAAAAATGTAGGCGAAATGTTATTGTTTTTTGCAAACTGCTTTTTAACATTTTGTTTATAAAGGGTAGCAAAAAAACATGTCAAAATAAATTTTTGCATGGCTTTGTTTACATTGCATTTTGCAAGCAAAAAGCGTGTGTGAAAAGTATTTGTTTTTTTTATATTTTAAAACTGTTGCGTATATTATAAAGTTCAAATTTTTAGATATTTTAACTCTATAAACAAGTAATAAATAGAATTTTTTTGAATAATTAAAAAGCTTTAAAAAAATGCTGTTTTAAAATATTTTACAAAATAAATACATTTTACAAAGTGAAATGCCAGGAAGTCATTTTAAAATAAGATGTTTAGTTTACAAAATCAAATGTTAGCCAATATTATTTGGCTTTGTAAAATATTGTGTGGTGTTTTTTGCAAAGCAGTAAAAACACAATAAATTGTAAATGATAAAATACTCACTAAACAATACTAAATAATCGTGTTAAAATTGGCGTAGATTTTATAGAATAAAATGTAGTGTTTTTGAACATTTTTATGAAATGATAATGTGATGTTTTTTACGTGCAAAAATGCATTTTTGCACGTAAAAAATAAAGTCAAAATATTTCCGTTAATTTTTTTCTTTTTAATAAAATAAAAAACCAAATGCGCTTTTTTACTCCTTCTTTTTCTTCATTTCTTCCCCAATTAATTGATATTCAACAAAAAAGTTTTTCAAAGTTTATAAATCAAGGAATAATAAAAGAGCTTTCTAAAAGAACGCCGATAACTAACCCAACCTCTCATTTAAAGTTAATTTTTTATCCTAAGCTTTTTCATTTATCTCCCCCTCAATGTACAATAAAGGAGGCGTTACGGCGAGGAAAAAGTTATAGTTGCAAACTTTATGTGCCTAGTCAACTAGTAAATCTAAATAAAAAAGAAATTTATTTTAAGTGGATAATGTTTGGAGATTTACCTTTAATGACTGAACGGGGACATTTTATTCTTAATGGATCTCCTCGAGTTATTATTAATCAACTAGTACGTAGTCCTGGTATCTATTATCAACAACGGATTGCTTCTGATGGGAGAAAACTTTTATGCCGATTTGATACCTCAACGAGGGCTTGGCTGCGACTAGAAGTGGATAAAAAAGGAAATTTATGGGCTCGAATGAAGAGAGCTTCAAAGATACCTTTACTGACTTTCCTTCAGGCTTTTGGACTAGAGTATGATAAAATTTATAACACTATACCTTTTCAAGAAGTGAATTTGTCAAAAAACACACCTCTTTTCTTAAGCCCAGAAAAAGCGCTTGAGGAACTCTCTTTGGCATCTTCGATAATTGACCAAGCTCAGTATAGTTCCCGTAAAGACAAGGAAAAGGAAGGAAATGCAGAAATCGGATATCAGTTTCTCTTTCGAAAATTCTTAAATCCAAGAACCTATGATTTGGGAGAAATTGGAAGAGATAGGTTAAATCAAAAATTAAGATTACCCTTTAGTAAAACTAAAACTACAATAACAGCACAAGACATATTATTTGCAACAGATCATTTACTTAAATGTAGGTATGGTGCTGGCTCACTAGACGACATCGATCATTTAAAAAACCGTAGAATTCGTGCTTCAGGTGAATTATTACAAAATCAATTTGACACCGGGTTGATTCGATTAGAAAAAACAGTTAGGGAAAAAATGGGAAGAACCGCTACTCTTTCTTCTTTGCTCTCATCGAACAGATATACGGTTCTTTTAGCAATTCAAGGCTTAGTTACTACAAAACCTTTAAATGGGGCTTTACGAGAATTTTTTGGATCAAGTCCGCTTTCCCAATACATGGACCAAACAAATCCTTTGGCAGAAATTACGCATAAACGTCGAATTACATCTGTGGGTCCAGGGGGAGTAAGTCGAGAAACAGCAGGTATGGCTATACGCGGTATTCACTCTACTTATTATGGTCGAATTTGCCCCATCGAAACTCCCGAAGGAAAACAAGCTGGACTTGTAAACTCAATAACAACGTATGCAAAAATTAACTCTCAAGGATTTTTAGAAACACCTTACTATAAAGTTTTACGGGGGCAAGCACAAAAATCCACAAATGTTACATTTTTATCAGCCGAAGAGGAAGAAAAAAAAGAAGTTAATTTGGCTCCAGGAGATTTTAAACTTTCTCCTTTTAATTTTTTGCCTAAAGGCGTTTTACCTTTTCGAAAACGAGGTCAAATGGAAAAAGGTTTAGAGAAAGATGTTGATTATGTAGCTATTTCTCCAGTTCAAATGATTTCTGTAGCTACGTCACTGATACCATTTTTAGAACATGATGATGCTAATCGTGCTCTTATGGGTTCCAATATGCAACGACAAGCTGTGCCTTTAATTAGACCTGAGCGACCTCTTGTGGGTACTGGTCTTGAAGCTAGAGTTGTAGCTGATTCTGGGCATGGATTACAAGCTAAGGGTCCGGGTTTTATTGAATACGTTAGCGGAAAAACTGTCATTTTAAGACAAGGATGTAAGTCACTTAAAAATTTTTCATTTATTTCTAAAAATAATTTAAGTTTTCATTTATTAGATTCACTTTTTGGAGCTAACCCCGATAGGCTTCGCACGAATGATGTTTTTAGTGAAACTAAAAATAAAAGTTCTGATGCTGCCCGCGAAAGCGGCAAAATGCATTTTGGCAACGAAGATAAACAAAAACAAGAAAAAGCCAAAATGGTAGCTTTGCAAAACAAAGCATGCACTTCGAATTTCAAAATTAACCAATCTAACACTTTACAAAGTCAATTGCCAGAACTGCATAATGAAACAATCGGTTTTTTCCGAGAGACTTATCAATTTAAAAATAGATTTTTGGGTTACACTAAATGTGTTCCTTCTTTTATTTTCAATTTTACAAAATTCGAGCTTTTGTCTAATGTCCTTGATGTTTTTGGTGTTCCCGTTTTTTCTTCAGAAAAAACAAAAGAACAAAAGAAAAACGACTCATTTTTCGTTGATCACTTTGTTAGAAGCAAAATTTTTGCAGAGCAAAACTTGATTTCTAAAAGTCAACTTCAAATGATTTTATCCTCTCAGGAAACATATAGTGCCCAAGCCACAATTGCTGCAGGCTATGGTTTTTCCAAAGATAACATATCACTTTGCCCAAAAAAACAATTATTTACTTGGCAAAACATTCAAACTGATATATTGTGGCATAAATATTCTATTGAAAAGTCAAGATTCAATTTAAAAAATAATGATCGTTTTTTACCTGAAATAGACTATAAGTTGCTCTTACCTTTTTATAATATCAACCCATATTATTTACATATACAAAGTAAAAACCATGGCGCAACCACAATTGCCGGAGGCGATGAAAGATTTACATATTTTTTTAGCTCTTTAAACAATGTCAAAAGCTTGAAAAAAAATATAAAGCTAGTAGAGTATCATATACAAAACATAATGCCTGATGCTGCCCGCGAAAGCGGCAAAATACATTTTAGCAAGACTATTCGTGCTAGAGGCGTATCAGGGGCTATGACACAATTGTCGCAGTTACCCAGTAAACTGAGAAATAAAAAAAGAGATCTTTTACAAAATAAATCTAATATTTTTGATGTTGATGTTTTTAAAAACAAAGAAATTAAAAACAAAGAGCAAAAACAACAGCACAAAAATAAAACAATCAAATATCAACTACAAAATTATCAACGTTCCAATCAAGCTACTTGTTTACACCAATATCCCGCTGTAGAGGAAGGAAATTGGGTAGAAAAGGGTGATTTAGTTGCTAACTGCTCTGCCAGTGCACTTGGTGAATTGGCTTTAGGCAAAAATATATTATTAGCATATATGCCTTGGGATGGATATAATTTTGAAGACGCCATACTCATAAGTGATCGACTTGTAAATGATGATATTTATACTTCTATTCATATTGAAAGATACGAAATTAATGTAAAAGATACAGAATACGGACTAGAGCAAATTACTGCAAATGTTCCAGATGTTCCTGATGACTTGACACATTTAAATGAAGATGGAGTAGCCAAAATAGGAAGTTGGGTTAAAGAAGGAGACATACTAGTAGGAAAAATAACTCCTATAGAAAAAGAACTTATATCACCTTATCAAAAATTATTTTATAGTATAATCGAAAAACCAGAGCCCACAACTCGTGACACTTCTCTCAGAGTTCCCAAAGGGATTCAGGGTAGAGTAATTTCTCACGAAATATTTGAAGAGGAAGAACTCATTTCTTTAGAAAATTTTGACCTTACAAACCCATTGCAAGAAGAAACCAACTTTTCTCTTTCTTCTAAACTTAACCAACTTGGTAAATATGATAATAATTTTTTTCCTTTTCGTTTACCAAAAGGAAATGTGAATGCGTGCCATCTTTTTGATGTTGATGTTCTTAGTGAAACTAAAAATAAAGAGCAAACACAATCAAGAGAGCTTTTCTTTTACGACAAAAATAATAGAATAATAAATAATCCTTCTTTTTCTACATCACAAAGAAAAGATGATTTGATAAATTTACAAAGTAAATCTAAAAGCGATTTTCTTTCCGAAAAAAAATTAAATAGGAAGCATGGTGGCTATGCCACCATTGGTTTTGCTTTGCCTACTCCCGATAGGGGAAATAATTATTTCCCTGAAAATAGAGATTTTCCTTTGGAAAATTCGATTCGAGCGCAGCACACTGAGCAGCCTCTTGCGAAGTCTGAAGAAAAACTTAAAGCAGATTTAAAAAATAAATGGGAGACTTTTGAAGGTCAACAAAAAATGCAGTCGGACATTTTACAAAGTAAGACATATGCTTTGCCAGAAGGTGGCAATTATGATTCTGAGTTTAATCGTGCGCAGTTCGCTGAGCACCTTCGTGCCAAGCAAAAAGAAAAGGAAGAAAAGTTTCAGAGACTTAAAATGGAAGTTTTAACTAAAAAAAATTTTTTAATTAATTCAAAAACTGAAGCAAAAGATATGGAACAGGGTACTGAGTTTTTTCAACCATCTTCTAATTTTCAATCACGTCTAGAAAAAAGAAGAAAAATAAAAAGCGTACATCTTTATATAGTTGAAAAAAGAAGAATTCAAGTGGGTGATAAATTGGCAGGCCGTCATGGTAATAAAGGAATTGTTTCGCGAATTTTATCAAAACAAGATATGCCTTATTTACCTGATGGAACCCCTATGGATATGGTACTTAATCCGTTGGGTGTACCCTCTAGAATGAATGTGGGGCAAGTCTTTGAGTGTTTACTAGGCTTGGCAGCAGGATGGCTAGGTGATCATTTTAAAATTACTCCTTTTGATGAAATTTATGGATCAGAAGCTTCAAGGAGTCTTGTTTATTTAAAACTTTATCAAGCTAGATTAAAAACAGGTCAAAAATGGCTTTTTAATCCTCAATTTCCAGGAAAAGTTAGAGTTTTTGATGGCCGAACTGGCGATCGATTTGACCAAGCGGTAACGATTGGGCGAGGTTATATTTTAAAACTCGTTCATATGGTAGATGAAAAAATTCATGCTCGCTCAACAGGACCTTATTCCTTAGTTACTCAACAACCTGTTCGAGGAAGATCTAAAGGAGGCGGTCAAAGAGTTGGTGAGATGGAGGTTTGGGCTTTAGAGGGTTTTGGTGCAGCTTACGCTTTACAAGAACTCTTAACAGTTAAATCCGATGATGTAAAAGGTCGGCGACGCGTTTTTGATGCTATTTTAAAAAGAAAACGTATATTTTTTAAAACACCGGAATCTTTTAAACTTTTAGTGCGTGAACTTCAATGTCTTTGTCTAGACGTTGGTATTTACGTAGAAACAGGGGCTTTTAATAGAACAAAAATTGATGTGATGGATTTACCTTAGTGAACAAAAAACATCACATACATTTACATTTGACGTGCTGAACATTTTCCTTTGGAAAATGTTCAGCACGTCAAATGTCAAACTAAAATGTTAGTTTGTTTTGACGTAGTAAAAACATAGCGGCAAAGCTGCAATTGTAGCAACGCATAAGCCACCATGCTTACCACCATAGGTTTTTAAGAAATAAAAATATAATATCTTATAAAAAAACAAGTAATCCTTTATATATTACTTTGTAAGCTGTCACACAATTGCCGTAGGCACTGGAAATTGTTAAGAATTAAATAAAAAAATTGTTAGATGAAACCTACAGCTAATCCAAAACGAACTCTAATTGAATCTCTTCAGGTAGGACTAGCTTGGGATTCACAAATAAAAAATGGGCAGAACGTGAACTACCAAATGGAGAAGTTGTTGGACGCATTAAAAATGCACAAACTGTAAATTATAAAACGTTAAAACCAGTAAAAGATGGCTTGTTTTGCGAGAAAATTTTTGGTCCAATTAAGGATTTTGAATGTGCCTGTGGATTTAAACAAACAAGGGGTGGGTTTTGTCCTCAATGTAACGTAGAGTTTACTAGGTCAGAAGTTCGTCGATATAGACTTGGTTATTTTCAATTACCATCAGCTGTCACTCACGTTTGGTACTTACGAGGCCGACCTAGCTATATTTCTTATTTACTTGGCATTAAAATTAAAAAAGCTTTAGCCTTGACTTATGGAGCAGCTTCTCTATTAGTAAATAGCCAGAATGAAAGAGTTATATCTCAAGAGGAAAATGAAAGTTTAACGTTTTCATTTACAGTTCAAACTCTATATGCTGTCGGTGAATGTAAAGGAAAAACGGTTCCTAGAAGTCAAATTAGAAGATATAATCCAAATCATTTTTTATTTGACGAAAAAAGGACAAAACTTCTTAAAAATTTTTTTTATAATTTTATATATACTTCTCGCCAGAAAATTCTGCCAAATCAGAAACAAAATTTTGACAAAGAAAAAAAAGATTCTATTGCCACAGGCCATCAAATAGATTTACAAAGTAAATCTAAAGAAAATACAATTAGCGCAGGTGATGTTTTTGGTTCGCAAAAACAGAACTCACCAGCCGTAAATTCTTACATTACTAAACCTTTTTTTTTTTCATCAATTATACGAGGTGGTTGGCAACCTTTAATTGTAGTGAATTTACAAGATAAACTGCCTGTAAATTTATCCTATAAAAAAGCACATCCTAAATATTACAAATTTAAAAAGTATTCAAAATTTTCGCAAAATATAGGGTTTTATACGCCTCCTGTCTTTGATGTTGATTTTGATGTTTTTAATAGTTCTGATGCTGCCCGCGAAAGCGGCAAAATGCATTTTGGCAACGAAGGTCAAATCAAAAACAAAGCTCCTAATGGGAGTAAGCAAAAACAAGAGGAAAATTTATCTTCAGTGGAGATCAATCGACTGAATCAAACATTTGGTGTACGGAATGTTAAGCATGCTAGCGAAGACACAATTGCCGCAGGCCATGGGATAAATTTACAAAGTAAACTTAAAGAAAGTACGGCAAAAAAAACTTTTTTTGTAGGCCATAAAAAAAGAGCAAAGTTTTTTTCTAAAAATTTAATTTTATCAAATAAAAAAAATAAAGTTAAAAAAAGTTTAGTAGGAATTGATAAGGAGAAAGAGTTAAGTTTATCAACCTTAATTTTTTATCCTCTAAAAAAAGAAATAAGTAAGTTGCAAGAACAAAAAAATTTAACAAAAAGGTCTCCTCAACTTACTAAAAGGTTTTATCAAGAATTAGACTCTAAATTTAAATTTTTAAATTCTGTTGAAAAAGCAACCAAACAAATAGGTTTTTCTTCTATTCCCGAAAAAGAAATAAATTTACAAGAGGGACATTTTGTAGCTCTTACCGAAGAGAAGCAAAATGTTACCCTACCGGAAGCATCTAAAGACGCAAAATCTGTTTTTTCATCGCTAGGTGAAAAAAATCAATCTTTTACACTTAACAGACAAGAACTAGCCCATTTTAGAAGTCTTTTTCATTTTATAGGGCAACCCTGTCAACTGAAAAAGAAATCTAGATTTCTTGTTCATACTGCGTCCAATTTTTCACAAACACGAAATAAAATTTTTAAAATTCTTGAAAAAGAAAAGTCAATTAATTCTGTCTATTTTGGTCAGAAACTTTCTTGTTATGGCGAAAATTTCAAAGATAAATATAGAATTGTAAATAACAATGTAAAAAAGAAATATCAACAAAATCATTTATTTCCTTATTTGTTTTGTCTTTCTTGTCAATCTAAAAATTATCAATATTTACAAACATACTCAAATTTTTTTGTACCTACTCTCCCCAATCCAGAAAAAACTCTTCTTATATCTTCTTATAAGACTCAAATTAAAAAGAATCAACTTCTAAATTTATACGACAGTTTTGTAAAAAAAAAATTTAGAACATCTACACTTTTTTCTTGTTTTGAAAATTCTTCAACAATTAGTTTAAAAGATTTAACTAATGTCCTATCAATATGTCCTTCAACAAATTATCTCATTGGTGGCGAAGCCACAATTGTGCAGAGCACCAATGATCCTTCGGAAAATTGGAAAGTTATTGAAAAAGAAAAAATAGAAAGCCCAAAGAACCTTGTTGAACAAAGTCAACTTCAAAAAGTAGATAATAACAAACTTAGTGACAAAAATAAAAATATTGCTTTGAAAGAAGGTGCGAACCACAATATAGATTCGCAAAACGAATTTAAAGCAAGAGATGGTTTACAATTGCAAAATAAAAATTTTCTAGAACATTCAAACCAAGTAAGTGATATTCTTGGAGAAATCCCGCTAGTTCTTCCTTTATCGGGGGTAGCTCCTTATAAATTTTGGCACAGAAAAAAAAGTTCTAAGTTTTCTCAACAAAAAAATAACATTTTACAAAATAGAGCATTTACTTTTTGGAAATTGAAAAAAAGGGCTGAGCTTTTAAAAGACAAACAATTCGAGCGATTTGTAGATACAAATTCGGAAAGTAAGTCTGGGAAAGGTTTTGATCTTTTTGCGAAACAAAAACAAAATTTTGTTTCTCAAGAAAAACTTAAGAAAGATTTGTTTATTCAAAATTTAAAAAAGAAATTTTTATCTAAAACATTGCTAGAATTGCACAACGATTCGCCTCCATTTTTGCAAGATATAAGTTTAGATTCCTTTTTGGACTCTTCAAAAAATCAGAGTTCTCTTAGAGGATTGTTGATAAAAAGACCATTTTTTGTAGAAGTCAAATCTAAGTTTTTCAAAAATGATGTTGATGTGAATCTTTTTAAAGACAAAGAAACTAAAAATAAAAAGCAAAAAGAAAGAGAGCAGGCTTTGCACGAAGGTGCTCAGCCTGCTGCGCACAAGTACACTAACACTTTATATAAACCCACCGATTTCTTTTTAGAAAAAAGTCTCATACTTTGTGAACAAAGTGCTCAATTTTTAGAGAAAGAAGCTAAATCGTGGTTTGCACCTTCTCGCGAAACCTTGTTTACAACATCTTCTCAAGAAACGTCCCTAACGGGGGGACATCATCCTATTTCTGTCTTTGATAAAAAAGATAGAAACTTTCAAAAAGTCAACCTTTTTGAAAGTTTTGTGAAGCAAAATTTTCCTTCTGGATGGAAAGCAAGAAAACAAATAAAAAAAATTTTAAAAACAGCTAACATATTAAGAAACTTTAGAAAAGTTGTAACATCTCCGATACCTTCAGTAAAATGGTCTTATTTATCAAAAAAACCAAATAAAGAAGATTATCTTTTTTCTATTTACGAAATAAGTGTCCAACAAGCATTGGGTTATACATGTGGGAAGCTATTTTAAAGCTTTTGTCACCTATTAATTGTCATCAGTTGGAGTCTGGGTTAAAGGTTGTACTTTGGCAAATTAATGAACGAATCTCTGAAGTTGAAAATCAAGGGTTTTTATTAAAATCGGATATTATTCTTTTAAATTCTCTGCGAACTAAGAAATCAAGAACGCTTCGACGGCTAAAAATAGCTAAGATTCTACGTAAAACAAAAATTTTACCTAAACAAATGGTTTTTTCTGTTTTACCTGTGCTTCCACCAAATTTGCGTCCTATTATTCAATTAGATGAAAATATTGTTGCTGTTTCAGACTGCAGTCAAATTTACCAAAAAATTGTTCAAAGAAGTAACAGATTAAGTAAAAGAATGAGCAAATATCTTTCATATGACCATTGTCTTCGTCTTAAAGTTCTTCTTCAACAAGCCGTAGACGGTCTGATAGAAAACGGTAAAGGAGGTTCTAAGCCTCTTTGTGATAATAATGGACGTCCTTTAAAATCATTGTCTGATGGTTTAAAAGGAAAAAAGGGACGATTTCGACAAGATTTGCTAGGAAGACGTGTTGATTATTCAGGTAGGTCAGTTATTGTCGTTGGTCCAGCATTAAAATTACATCAATGTGGACTTCCAAAAGAAATGGCTATAGAGTTATTTCAACCCTTTTAATCCGTCAACTTTTTGCAAAAAAAATAGTTTCTAATATAGCTGTAGCCAAAAATTATATTAAAAAAGAGACCCCAATTGTTTTAGAAATTTTAAAGCAATTACTTCGGAGCCATCCGGTATTGCTAAATAGGGCTCCAACACTACACCGTTTAGGGGTACAGGCTTTTCAACCCAAGTTGGTGTCTGGTCGAGCAATTCTTTTACACCCTCTTGTTTGTTCAGCATTTAATGCGGATTTTGACGGTGACCAAATGGCTGTTCATATTCCCTTGTCTAGTAAGGCGAGGGGGGAAGCTTGGAAAATCCTATGGTCAAGAAACAATATCTTATCTCCAGCTACAGGGCAACCTATATTAGTACCTAGTCAAGATATGGTATTAGGTTGTTATTATTTAACAACAAAAAAAACAAATTTTCTCACGAAAAAGTATTTCGGTGCGGAAAAAGAAAATAGAAAGAAATGGAGTTTTGTTTATTCTGATAAGCCTTGCCAAGATGTTAATGTGTTTGCGGCTCCTACTGAAGGTAAACAAAAAGAAAGGCAAAAACAATCAGGCGTCCTACGAAGAGGGTTATTTTTCAATAACTCATATCAAGTTTTAAAAGATTTGCAGCAGAAACGCTTGAAATTGCACACTTCTATTTGGTTAAAAATGGACCGTGATCTTGAAGTTCATAAAGAAGAACAATTTGTTGCAGAATGCAACAAATAAAAATGTACTAAAAATATAACAAAAAAACAGGTTTTCCTGATGCAAGTGCGTTGCCAAAATGCATTTTGGTAACGCAACAAGTAAAAACTTAGATTTTGTAAAAAGCTAAACAAGAATTTAAAGATTTAAGTCAAATCCAACCAATAAAATTTTTGTTTTATTTTACTAAAATTTGGTGAACATTTTGTTTTATAAAATGTACCTATTTTATAAAAAACAAAAAAAAATCTTAACCCTGTTTTGGCTAAAACAAGACTTATCCAAAAAAAATATTTTTAAGTCTTTTTGATGATAGATTTATTTGTTTTTTACTTTGTAAAAAACGCTGTATTTTTATAAAATAAAGATATATTAAAATTTTCTAAAATAAAGTGTTTTTTGCTTGATGCAAAAATGTATTTTTGCATCAAACAAAAAAACACTAAAAACACAATCTTCTGCTTAAGATGTATGGCTGTGCTGAACAAAAGAGCAAAATATACGCTTTGCAAAAATGCATTTCTGCAAGGTATCAAATACATTTTTACATCAAAAGACATAGCACAGCACCCTCTGCAAAACAATATTTTTACGAGCTTTATAGTGAAAATAAAAGATTTCACTGAAATTTATAAAATTTAAAGCAAAAACAAAATTAAAGCAGCAAAAAGATCAAAGGTGCCAAATGGATTAAAATGTCTTTTTGCAAGAAGTACTTAGACTTTGTTTACAAAACACACAAAAGTATTTACATTTTCCAAAGGAAAATGTTCAGCACGTCAAATGCTACAAATGTATTTGGTGCAAAATGTTTTAAAGCAACACAACGCTCGTCAAATAGATGCACCATCAAATAAAAATGTAACAAGTAAAAAAGAAGGCTTTTTGTAAGCAAAACATATAAAAAACAAATAAGCGTAGCCTATTTGTTTGTTTTTTATTAAAAAAAAATGCTAAGAACAATTTGTAAATTTACAAAGCAAATCTAAAAACATGGATCAAAGATCAACTGTGACAAAAAATGCTTTTTTTGTAGGCCGTAAAAATTTAGAGTTACCTCTTTTTTTTGATCGTTGCTTTGACAAAAATAGGATTAAAACTTTTATTGGGTGGCTTCTTGCTAATTTTGGGGAAAATGCAACCGTTTATATTGTGGAGAAACTTAAAAATTTAGGATTTTATTTTGCAACGGAAGCTGGTATTTCTTTAAGCATTGATGATTTACAAGTTCCTTCCAACAAAAATTGGCTTCTATCTCAAGCTGAAAAAGATATTAAAAGAAATGATAATAATTTTCAATGTGGAAACTTAACACCAGTAGAACAGTCTCAGCAACTTCTTGATAGATGGCATCGAACTAGTGAAACTTTAAGGAAAGTGTTATTCAATCTTTCCGCTTAACTAATACCTTAAATCCTGTTTACATGATGGCTTTCTCTGGTGCTCGAGGAAATATTTCACAAGTAAGACAATTAGTTGGTATGCGGGGCTTAATGGCAGATCCACAGGGCCAAATTATTAGCTTTCCAATTCGTAGTAATTTTCGTGAAGGCTTGACTTTGACAGAATACGTTATATCTTGCTATGGTGCTCGTAAGGGGGTTGTAGATACCGCATTACGAACAGCAGATTCGGGATATCTGACACGACGACTAGTTGACGTTTCGCAGCATGTAGTTGTATGGACATTTGACTGTAAAACAGATGCTGGAATTCATTTAACAGAAATGAAAGAAGGTAAAAAAATAATCCTTTCATTAAAAAAAAGAATTCTTGGGCGAGTTCTTGCACAAGAAATACCAACTATAGCTTTTCGTAATCAACAAATTTCAGCACAACTCGCTCAACAAATAGTTTCTTTAAAAGAGCATGTTTTGGTAAGATCTCCTTTGTCTTGTAATGTACCTAATTCTGTGTGCCAATTATGTTATGGGTGGAGTCTTTCTCGCGGTCGTATAGTTTCTCTAGGAGAAGCTGTTGGAGTAATAGCTGCGCAATCTATCGGAGAACCTGGTACACAACTTACAATGAGGACGTTTCATACTGGCGGAGTTTTTTCTGGTGATGTTATAGATGAAATTCGTGCGCCTCATGATGGGGTGGTTCGTTTTTTGCAACCCTTATTGGGTCAACTAATTCGAACATCTCACGGTAAAATCGCTTATCTTACAAGAGCCAGTGGAAGTTTTGTTATAGAAAATAATTCTGATGGTTTCAAATATCTAGGCTCTAAATCTGAGCGAAAATCAATAGAATCTCAGACTTCGCAAGAAGGTGCTGTGCATTTTGCAAGCAAAATGCAAAGGGCTTCGTTTGAGAAAGTTTTAAACTCCCAAGAAGCTATAAAAAGTGCTCCACTATTTGGTACATCAAATCTTTCACACACGCTTATTACTCTAGAACCAGGAACAGCTTTATTTGTTCGTCAGGGAGAAAAGGTCATAGCAAAACAACTTCTTGCAGAGTATTCATCAATTTCTGCTCAAACAAAAGAAAGGGTTGAAGCTCAACACCAAGTTTATTCAGATCAAAAAGGTGAAATTTTTTTTGATGATGTTGTTCTTGGAAAAAAATTAAAAAAAGAAGAGCCAGAAAGAGAGAAAGGATTTGTTTTAAGTTCACAAAATAAATTTCAACAAAGTGAAGGTGATGTTTTTGCAAAGCAAAAACAAGAGCAACAAAGTGGAAGAAGAGTTGATATAGTGACTTCATTAAAGTTAAACACTTTATGGATTTTATCTGGGACTTTTTTTGAACCCCCGGTTTCTTCAACTTTATATACAAAAATTGGTGATTTAATTGATAAAACCACTTTATTAACTCTTATTCAAAGTGAATTAAATCTTCAAACTTCTCATTCAGATGGAGAGTATATTCTTAGTGCGCAATTAAAGAAAAAGAAAACCACAAAAAGAAAAGAAAAATTAGTTACATTTTTTAGAAAAAGTTTAGCATCAAGTCAATTGCCAAAAATTTCGCAGAACGAAGCTTCGTTTACCCCCGATAAGGGTTTTCAAAAAGGAAATTTAGAAGATCACATGAAAAAAAGGGAATCTCTTTTTTTAAATAAATTTTCTTTAAACTTGACAATTACAAACATAACATATAAAAAATCTGGTTATTTTTTTACTGATTGCAAAAAAGAAAAACCATACAATTTATACTCTTTTTTTCTCCAAGCAGGAAATGCAAATTTGATAAATAATTTCAACAACTTAAAAAGTTATAGAGAAAATAATAAAGCTTTAAATTGGAATCTCGGTTTTGGCAAAGTTGAAACAAATTTCTTAAGTTTTCCGAAAAGTTATATTGTAACAAAACAAAAACCTTTACCCCTAGCGGGGGCACTGGGTAAAGAAATTAAAAACCTATTTGTTTTGGCAGAACCAAAAGAAAAAGCCGCTTTTTTTTCAAACTTTTTTTTTAAAAACCCCTGTATGCGAAGCATAGAGACTATATTCTTCAAAAATGTAATAAATTTACAAAACAAATCTAAGTACAAACAGGCTTCGCAAGAAGGTGCTGTGCATTTTGCAAGCAAAATGCAAAACGATTCTAGAATATTAATACTAGAATATTTGAACGAAAGCGCGAAAGCTAAAGATTTATGGTGGCGAAGCCATAATTTCTCTTTGAAACCATCAATTAGAGATCCATTACCGTTGGCGATGCAAAATGCATGGTTTAGAAAAGGAACAGATTCAGTAACTCTAGATAAAAAAGGAAAACTTTTAAGAAAAAATCAAGTAGAAGATAAAAAAAATATTAACCATTTTTTTACAACTACATCATTAAATCAACCTTTTTCTAATTGTAGAGAATTTAAAAATGAATTTATTCTTCAATGGTTTTCTCCTTTTTTCAAAACAAAAGGTGGAGGACTAATTTATACTAACAATTATTATTGTAATAAAAGATCGATAGAAGCCCATATCTTTTTCATTGCTGAGGAAAATTATGGTAAAAAAGATCTTGGAAAAATGAATTTTGGTACGAGAAAAAAATCATTTAATATTGTTTCTTTTAAAGAGTTAATAGCTCCCTCTGTTTGTTTAACAAATGTGTCTTTAGATGGTCAAAAGAAACCGAGTTTTTCTTCTAGAAATTCTTTTCTTCATTGTTCAGGAAATTTGGTTAATAGTTTATCTAACATCAATATTGACTCTTTTAGTGCCCCTACCGGAGGTAAAATTAAAACTCAAGCGAAGCCCAACAAGAAGCCAAATAATTTTATAGAACGAAATGTTTTCAGTATTAAGACAGATTTTGGTAAAAAAAAACTAGAAGAAAACCTTATAAGAGACAATAGAACAGTTTCTATTAACGCTTTTTTAAGTGAAATGAGTTTTTTACAAAATCAAAACTCATCGCCTACGCCATTTTCTTATGAAACAAAAAAAGAGCTCTTTTTTTTAAGAAAAAAAGAGAATCCTAGATTTTATTCTGCTCTTTTTCACTCTACAAAAACAGAAACATTTAATATTACGATCAACTTACTAAAAAAAGGGTTTTTTTCTTTTAAAAATAAATGGGTTGAAACGGATATACCTTTAGGATATCAAAAGAACTTGCAGGGAAATCAAATACCTTTTTACTCAAGAGAAAATGGTGTCTTAAAAAATAATTTAGCCCCTTCTTTTTTTATTAATCAATACTCAAATTTTTGGGGAAAGAAAAAAAGTAAAAGATTTTCAGGTTCTTTTTTAGAAAATTTCCTACCTCTTACTTCCAAACATCCCTCACCCCATATAAAAATGAAAAATGAGAATTTTTCTTCAAGAAATACATTCTTTATAGATACTCTTTATTTAAACAAAAAGAGATTTTATGGTGAAAATGAAATTTTAATAAAAAATTTCAACAAAAAACCCCTTAGTGAGAAGCTTTATCAGAAAGAATTTTGGTTAGGTAATCTACAAAAAAAGGGAATAAATTCAGAATCTACTTTAAGTTTTAACCCTTCGTTTTTACAAACCGCTTTCGCGGGTAGTCAAAACACCAAAACCCTGTCTTTCAAAGAAAAATCTCCATTTTTATATAGTAAAGAAAAAATGAAAAAAGAGAAAATGAAATTTTCTCTCCTTTTTCTACTAACAAAATCATATTTAAGTTTAGCTAAAAATAAACCTTTAAAATTTAATCCTTTTCCCTCAAAGGGAAATTATTCATCGTCTGCCTTTATTTTTAGAATTAACGTCAAAGCAATTCGTGGTTCGCACCTTCTTGCAAAGCAGTTTCAAAGACAAAGTTCAGTATTTTATAATTCTTATCCATACCCTCAGCCCATATTTGTCAAATTTTTACAGAATAAATCAACTGCAAACTCTAATAATTCATCAAAGAATTTAAAAACAAATTTAGGTTTACAAGATAAATATGTAGTTTTGCAAAATAAAAATTTGTTTTCTAAAAGGTCTTCTCTTGTTTTGCAAAAACAAAAGCAAGAAATTAATTTAAAAGAGTTAGGAGAAGTTAAAGACTCTAAGTTTCCACAAAATTTTGTTTTACATAATCACAGCAAAAATACAAAAGATAAAGAGAAAAAATTAAACAAATTTTCCTTCCTTTTACAAAAACAAATTGAAAAAAGTCCTACAAAAAAACATGGTGGCAAAGCTACAATTGCCGCAGGCCATGCGTCCGAAAAACGATTATGGCGAAGCCACCATAAGAAAACAGGTGAAAATTTGCAAAGATCTAATTTACAAATACGGTCTGGGTGGCTTTATTTACCAAAAGACCAGTTTCAAACCGCTAAAGCTCATCAATCCTTTATACCTCCATTTCAACAAAAAATAGATGAAATCTTATTCGATCAATTTCCTGTTTATGTTGAATCTATTTTAAGAAAAATTTGAAGAAAATATTTACAATTGAACAAAAAGATAAATAAATATTAATTTTCAAACAAAGATCAAACAAATTTTTATTATCATTGCGAGAAACTTTTTGGAGAGGTTCTACTTTTTCATCTTTTGTTGAAAATGATTTTACAACTTTTCATGGTGGTAAGCATGGTGGCGCAGCCACACATTCAGACGTCACGATTGCAGAAGGCGATTCTTCACAAAAACAAGACAACAATGAAGACATTTTCAAATTGTCAGAAAAAGGTATTTTTTATCAAACGAATTTACCTACAAATTCTTTAAATCATACCACAATTAGTAGCACAAGTTCTTTTCTTTCTTTTTTATTACGTAATAAACAAGAAAGAAAAACTAAATATTTACAAGAAAAAAAGGTTTTTTCTCAAGCAACTTTATATCCTTTTGCTTCACAAGAAGATGCAAATCACGAATCTTTGCAAAATTCTCCTGCACAAAAAGAAAGTACAGAAAGACATGGTGGCGAAGCCACAACTGACGCAGGCTATGCTTCGCAAGAAGGTGCAAAGCACGGTTCTATAAACAATTGCGCGGAGCGCCATGTTTTTTTACGACCAGTTTCTATAAACCCTATAAAGATAGTTTTTCAAGTTGTCACAAATAAATCTTGTCGTTTTCATTCTATCCAATCTTTTGTTTTGTCTTGTGTTAATAATCGTAACTTTAATTTTTCGCAAGATTTCTTTCTACAAAGTCAAATTATAGAGAGAAGATTAACTGCTAACGCGACCAGTCAAAACGAGACTTGCACTGAAAATAAAGTAAATCCTAGCGTTTACAATACAATTTCCGGAAGTCCTGAATTATTTTTATGTTTACCGCAAATATCACGAATTTATTTTATTAAAAATAAACCTTTTTCTGATTTTGTTTTAGTTTCACGTAAATTAAATTTGAATCAGGTTAAAATAAGATCTATTATTTCTTCAGATATTTCCTGGAAAAGTGAAAATGGGATTTCTAAGTTTTTTCTTGGAGAAAATCCAATTTTCATTGGTGGCGAAGCTACAATTGCGCAAAGCGCCGATGGGGAAACCTTTGGAGAAACCTCAAAAAGCAATATAGGTGATAAACAAAATCAAGCTAAAAGTGCAATATTATCGGAAAAAAATAAGAGTCTAATTTATAGAGCAAAACAAATTTTAGTTCCTACAAACAAAAAGCTTGTTAGATATAAAAATTTGTCTAAAATTTTACAAAATAAAACTTTTTTAATCCAAAATTTTTCGACAGAGGTTGATACAGATTATTTGTCTTTTCTTGTTTCAATTCCAACTTTTTCGAAAAGTGAAAAAGGTGTAGACACCCTTATTGGTCCTAACGGACGTAGGGGCAGCACAACTAATACCCTTCTTGCCCACAACAGCAATTTGCGAAAAGAAACATCCCAACCTTTTGCAGAGCAAAAGCCAGATTTTCCAAAGGAAAATAGTTTTCAAAAGAAAAAACTTTCTTTTTCTGAGTTTTTCTCAAAAAAATCAAAATTATGGCTTTTAATTCGTAAAAGTGCTGAATATCCTCTATTAGATCCTTCTATTTCTCAACAAAAAACCAGATTACATAGAGGAAATCAAACTTTTTTCGAAAAAGAATTAATTTATTCTTCAACGCCACTTTCTTTGTACATGTCAAACAAAATTACTTTTTCTTCAAAATTCAACAAACAGAAAAAAAAAGAAATTTACATGTCTTTCTATAACTCTCCAAAAGTGGGTCTGAAAATAAAAGAAAATATTTTTTATTTACTGAGTGCTTTTTCTAAACTTGAAAGACAGCATTTTGCAAATTTAAGTGTAGATCTTATCAAAAAGAAGTTTTTCGAAGAAAAATCAAGATTGCCACAAAATTTCTTTTCTTGCCAAAATATTTTTTGGCAAATATTTGATTTACATTGTCAAAATGTACAAAAAAATAAATTTTTTGAAGGAAAACAACCTTTGTTTGTGAAAAAAACTTTTGCTTCGCAAGAAGGTGACTCTTTTAGTGAAATTAAAACTCGAGCGCAGCACCAGCATGTAGCAAGCAAAATGCAGGAGCAGTTTCTAGCGAAGCCTATCGGAGGTAATAAGAAGCACGATACAGAAGCAAAAGATTTGCCGAAAAATAATCTATCTTTTCAAGGAGGCGAATTGCTTGAGAACCGCCAAAAACAAAGTAGAACTTGGTTTTTTCAAAAAGAAAATTTAGAAAATTTCTTTTTTCCGAAAGAAAAAGAACAAACAATTATTCGTTTCTTTAAACAATCTTATTTACTTCATTTTTTCTTAAATTTTAATATTTCAAAGCAATCTCCATTACAAAGAATAGAAATTCACACGACTTTTGAAAAAATTGAAGGAAGTACTCAAACCTCATCTTGTGCTCATCGTCTAAATTTACAAGAAGTACAGAAAAAAGCAAAAAGCGAATTTTTTATAAATAGTAATAATGTTAGAATTAAAAACTTAAATTTGCAGAGTAAAAAGACTAGCTATTTACAAAAAAATGACGGACAACCTCAATTTTTATCATTTACTGGGCTGAATCTTAATGCTTCGCAAGAAAGAGATAGTCTTTTTGATGTTGATATTTTTAAAAACAAAGAAACTAAAAACAAGGAGCAAAGTGGAATTTTTCCCGTGGAAACACCTGGAATCATTTTAGAAAAGAGCTTAAATGATAATTTTTATGACAAAATAAAAACAAATCTATTACCTCAAAGTTCTCTTTTTACAAAACAATTATTTTTACGAAACGTAGAAGCTTTGCAAGAAGGTAGTCCTACCTCCGATAGAAATTTTTCTCAAGAAAAAAGAAAGAAGCACGGGTTTAATAAAATTAATTTTAGACTCTCTCAAAAGAAATTAAAATTTTGGAAATATTCTTTTACCCCTTTTGCCCGCGATTTAGCTTTTACTCTTTCTTTTACAGCAAAGTTAAATCAGTCTTGGTTTTTTTCTTTAGCAAACAAAGTTGAAAATAAAATAGGAACTTTTCTTTTCGAAGAAAATAAGCCTCTTCAAGATCTTGAATTTTCTACTTTTCAAAATCAAAAATTTATAGGGGCAAAGCTACAATTGCCGCAGACCATAAAAGAAGCCTTCATTTTCGCCAGTAAGACACAGTTAAATGAAAATAAAACAAAGCAAGGATACTTAAAAAATAAAAAATTAATCAGTAAGGAGAGTAGTTTCTATCCTTTAAAAGAAAGAAACTCTTATACAACTCTTTTATTAGATCAAACAATTACTACTTATGATAAAACTCCTGTGGCTATTACTGCTATAATGAGTAGAGAAGAGGGTGAAATTGAAAATCTAAAAGGTAACTCTGCCTGTTTAATTTTGAAAAACTCAGACATAGAAATACTATTGACTAAAAAGGAGAAGCCTCTTGTAGTTGTAGGACAACTAATACGATACGGAGAAGAAATAGCTAATGGAATAGCTGCGCCAAAATCAGGACAAATAATTCAAGTAGATACTAATAAAGTGACATTAAGAAAGGCTCAACCTATCTTATTTCCTCGAGGAGGCAGTGTTGATGTGAGTCACGGCGATTACGTTAAAGAAGGATCTCCTCTTCTTAGCTTATCATATCAACGATTAGTTACAGGTGATATTGTTCAAGGAATTCCAAAAATTGAACAACTTTTTGAAGCTCGTGAAACAGAGGAGGACAACCTTTACTAAGTAGCTTGCATAGTGAGTTAGAAGCTATCTTTTTATCTTATAGCACACAACTTGGCTTAAAGTTAGCTGTTCGTGAAAGTTTCAAAGAGATCCAACAAATTATTGTAGATCGAGTTCAACGAGTTTATATAGCACAAGGAGTTTTAATAGCGGATAAACATTTTGAAGTCGTTATTCGACAGATGACATCAAAAGTGCGTATTTTAGATGGGGAGACCGGGATTTTTATATGGTGAACTCGTAGACTTAAGACGGGTTGAACTACTTAACGCCGGCGTTCCATTTGCTAATGAACAGGCTCTCTACGAACCAATAATTTTAGGTATTAGCAAAGCTTGTTTGGAAGCAGAAGGATTTCTTTCCCCTGCCAGTTTTCAAGAAACTACAAGAGTCTTGAGTCTTGCAGCAATAGAAAGAAAAACAGATTTTTTACGCGGTATAAAAGAGCGAGTAATTCTTGGGGACGTGATACAAGCTGGAACAGGATTTACTTTGTATGATCGTCCTGTAAGAAAAATAAAACAGGAAGAGTGTATTGATCTTTCCTTATCGGTTTTACACAATGCCCGCTCTATTTTATCTACTAATCACTACTATAAGCAACTTTAAAATGAAAATGTTTGAGAACGTTTTGACCGACATTTTACGAGCATTGCAAAAATGCATTTGTAACATTTGACACAGTAAAATGTACGCATCTTTGTTTTTTGCTTTGCAAAAAACACAGCATTTTTGCACGTAAAATCTTTTTCTAATAAATTTTAAAAATACAATCAAACAGAAATCAAAGAAGCCTTAAAAAATACATATTTTGTAGACATTTAGAAGGTATATAAGATTGGTAATTCTTCTTACTAACCTGACATGTGCTGTAGTTTTGACTTGTTACATTTTTATTTTATGGTGGTTGTGCGTTGCTTTGCAAAAATGCATTTTTGCACCAAATTTCTTTTTCGTACATTTTGCTTTGCAAAATAACGCACAGGCACCATGATCTTACGGCATAATTGTGTTGCTGAACATTTTGCTCCTTTGTGACGCAAAAATACATTTTTGCATAGCCATTATGAAAACAAACAAAAACACAGCTTGCAAAATGTAACAAGTTAAAATATTTGATACACCAAATTCTTTTTGTTTTTAGTGTTTTGACTTCGTAAAAACAAAGAGTAAAAAATATTAAGATCGAGTTTTTGCAAAGCAAAAACTCAATGGTCCTGCGGACATTTGCCTTGCAAAAATGCATTTTTGTATCAGGCCAATGGCTGCAAAAATGCATTTTTGCTGCAATTGCGCAAAGCGCCAATGTGTAAGGATCTAATAAAGGAGCATTCCTTTTCTCATCTCATTTGATCGAAGATCAAATTGACTGATGCCTTGCCAAAATGCATTTTTGCATAGCATTTTGGCAAGGCAATTTTGGTTTAATTAAGTCCAAATAGAAGCCACATTAGCCTAATAAAATAGAAACAATAAGGGTTGACAAAATAATATCTATTAATATAATTTATATTATAAATGTAATAAAAAATTTTTCCATGATGCCGTAAGCATATTTTGCGAAGCAAAAATTATGCCTTCGACACCATAATTGCTACAGGTAATGAATGATTTTTTTTTTCTTGGTGCCCTCGTTAATATGGAACCACTTCAATCCATATCGAACTTGATAGTGAAACATATTGAAAGCAAAAATACTTGTGGGGTTGCCCGCCGGGAAAATAGTTTGGTGCCAGGAATTCTTGTGTGTTTTTTTATTTGCAAAAAGACTACTAAAAAAAAACAATGTCTCTTTAAACTTTCTTTATTTTTGTGGCATATTTTTACTTTTATCGATTGAAATATTTTATTTTTTTGTAAAGCTTAATTTTACAAAAAAATAAAATCAAGATTTTGCATTTTGCAAAGAAAAGATTGAGGGCCTGCGGCAATTGCGCGAAGCGCCATCTTTTTACTACGTCAAAACAAACAGAATTCTAGTAGCACTAGGCTTCGCAGAAGGTGGTGTTACCTCCGATGGGCGTTTTTCTCAAAAAAACAAAGAAGTAGGAGCTAATAAAATTAAAAATTGGATACAATTTAAATTCTCCTTTTTATTTTAAATTTATATCTATTGATTATTATTGCATAAGATGATAAAATAAAAACAAAAACTTTATTGATATTTTCTAGTAAAAAAAATGCATCATTAAATTTTTTATTTCTAAGATTTTTAGGAAATTATTTTTTTGGATTTTCTTTTAAATTTTGTTTATAATTGTTTTTGTTGAAATAAGAAAACCTAAAAAATAATTTTATTGTACTTTTATGTACTTAAAAGTCTAAGTTTTTACTTACATTTTGCTTTGCAAAATATAAGACATCAATTCTCCACATATTTTTTCATAAAATACAATACTTACGTTTTATAAAATAAAATGTATTAAACAATTCTTACAAATGATCCATTTTAGTGCTGAACATTTTATTTCGTAAAATGTACGCAAAAATAAATTTTGGCATTAAATGCATTTTTGCTGGTAAAATGTAAAACTTGTCAAATCTTTAAATTTTGACAAAGCAAAAAAAATTTTCCACACAAAATCTCGATATGTTTTCTTATATTTTACTTAGTAAAATACTTGACTTTCTTTCAAAGCAAGGGCTCATCGTCTAACGGATAGGACAGTAACCTTCTAAGTTTCCAATGTAGGTTCGATTCCTACTGAGCTCAATAACAAAAACAATAGTACAAAAAAATTTAATTTTATTTGGGATATTGCAATTGTTCTAGGGAAGTGAGTTGTTTTATACGTTTAATATATTTTGTTTTCTTTTAAAAAACTTAGGTTTTTGAAAAAAAAAGGATTTGTAACATTTGACGAGCAAAAATGTATTTGGTGCTTTGCAAAAATGTATTTGTAACATTTGACACAGTAAAATGTTACAAATATATTTTTGCAAAGCACCAAATGTGATGCAAAAATGTCTTTGATGCTGCGCACGGCAGTGCCAAAATCTATTTTGGCGTACATTTTGCTCCTTTGTTCAGCTGTGCAAAAATGCATTTTTGCTCGTCAAATGTTCAACAACGAGTAAAAACTTAAAATTTATTCTTTAGAATTACATTTTAGATAATAAATTATTTATTTGGTAAAATAAACTAAATTTGTGATTTTATCATAAATTTTATTTTGCAAAATGTAAGTTAAGACAAAGAAATAGCAGTCTAAGCTTTTGCTTTGCAAAAGCTAGGTTTTTCAAAGGGAAACAAAAGATGAAAAAAATTTTTATATTATTCTTTAAAAGAGCTTGTTATTTTCTACTATACCAAAATTTCTTTAATGCTGCTTCTTTTCAGTTCTGGCATGATTTAGAATTTAGTATTAGAAAATAACAAACTCAATTTATTATTTTATCAAAAAAAAAAGAAAAAATCTAGTAGTATAAAAACTACTAGCCCTGTTTTTATTCTCACCTACTTTTTTTAGTTTTACTTGCCATAGTAAAACTAAAAAAAGTCAAGGCGCTAGAAGCGCTTTGTATCAAAACCACCAAAAATTTTGATATAATGGGTAATTTTTAACACATCTTTAATTTATTTTCTTGATCACCAATATTAAATAGAAACAACTTTAGACTAATTTATTTATCTGATATAATAGAGAATGTTAACTCGTTTTGCAAAAATGCATTTGATGCTGTGCAAAAATGTATTTTTGCATCTTTCTTTTTTAGTGCAAAAATGTATTTATAACATTTTACTGTGTCAAATCTTACAAATACATTTTTGCACAGGACAGCACCTTTTGCAAAACAACTTATTACGTTTTGCAAAGCGAAGTAAAAACTTAGAAAACAAATTTAGCATTACACTTTTAGTCTTTTCTACATAAACTTTAAATCATAAATTTTGAACATTTTATAAAAGAAAATGGAAGCAAAACAAAAAATAGGAAATTCCAACCAAATAAATGTGAGTACTTTTTTTTAATTATGTTAAAAAGAGACTTTTTCTATTACTTGTTTGCGTAGTGTTTTTTTTTAGATAAAGTAAAAAAGTACGACTCCGTTTTTGTTTCTATTTTTACTTTGTAGAAATGTCACTTATTCTTGGTGTTTTTTTAAATAAAGACACCAATAACAATTAAATTATAAAACAAATATGATAAAAAAGACATTTTTTGAAGAACCGAGAAAAAAAGAAACATTTTATCCACTAAGTGTTTCCTCACCAATCAGTTTAAAATTTTAATGCATTTTTAAAGAATCGCTTTCTTTTGAAAAAAAAAATAGATGTAATAAAATAAGCCTTACATGCCTTTACATTTTGTTTACTGTTTACAAAATGGTAGAAAGCGATTTTATAAATAAAATGTTTAGATTTTGCAAAATTGCTTTGCATAAGGTGCTGTCCTGTGCAAAAATGCTGTGAACAAAAAATGGATTTAGTGCTTTGCAAAAATGTATTTGTAAGATTTGACACAGTAAAATGTACGCAAAAATAGATTTGATGCTGCTGTGTTTTTTGCGCAGCAAAAAACAAAGGCAGTGCCAAAATGTATTTTGACAACGCGTACATTTTCCCTTGGAAAATGTTCAGCATCACATTTTTCAAAGGAAAATGTTAGGACTTGCTTTCTTTTTGCTTTGCAAAAAACACTAAAAGAAAATGCAAAATTTATTTTTGCAAGTACTGCGCTCGGATCTTATTGACATTTTTATTTTATAAATCATAAAAATGCCTAAAATTTATTTGTTATGCTAAGTTTATCACTTGATTTAATTTGATAAAAAAATAAAACATTATGCCTAGGTCCCAAAGAAATGATAATTTCATTGATAAGACATTTACTGTTATTGCAGACATTTTATTGAAATTATTACCTACGTCTAGTAGTGAAAAACAAGCTTTTATTTATTATAGGGATGGAATGTCGGCACAATCAGAAGGTGAATACGCGGAAGCTTTACAAAATTATTATCAAGCTATGCGATTTGAAACTGATAGTTATGATCGAAGCTATATTCTTTATAATATAGGATTAATACATACTAGTAACGGAGAACATGGAAAAGCATTAGAATATTATTATCAAGCTTTGGAACGAAACCCTTCTCTGCCTCAAGCATTAAACAATATTGCAGTTATTTTTCACTACCGGGGAGAACAAGCTATTGAGGATGGACAACCAGAAATAGCTACAATGCTTTTTGAAAAAGCCGCAGAATATTGGAAAGAAGCTATTCGATTGGCCCCAACAAATTATATTGAAGCGGTAAATTGGTTAAAGACTAGCCAACGTTTATAAAATTTTAAATTCATTATTAAACATTCTATAAAATAAAATATAAGGCTGATGCAAAAAGGATGTGTTTTTTGCATCAAATCTACTTGGTGCGTACATTTTGTTTTGCAAAAATACATTTTTGCATCAACAAAATGTTACAAATGCATTTGGTGCTGCTGTGTTTTTTGCGCAGCAAAAAACAAAGGCAGTGCAAAAATGTATTTTTGCAAAGCAACGCAAGTGCTTTGCTCGAATTGCCTCTTTATTTTAACTATGTAAAAACGCTAGGTACGAAGCGTAGCTTCTCTTAGATTTTATTGTAGAATTTTTTAATGTGTTTTATTTTAAAAAGTAGAACTCAAAAGTATGTAGGGGTTAAATTTTCTTTAAATTCTGTTATGGGTCTTTTGTAACAAAAAAAGTATTTAGGCAAAATTTAGAAACAAATAACCAGTAACCTTCTATGGTGTTGCAAAAAAGCATTTTTGCAGCCATGGTGGTTGTGCAAAAATATATTTGATGCAAAAATACATTTGATGCAAAAATGTTGGTGTTTTTTTACATAGTAAAAAAACAAAGCGTAGATTTTACTATGTCAAATCTTACAAATTTATTTGATGCCAAAATGTATTTTGGCAACGCGTACATTTTCCAAAGGAAAATGTTTAGCGTACATTTTCCAAAGTCAAATGTTCAGCAAAACAAAGGAGCAAAATGTAATGCGGTGTTTTTTGCTTTGCAAAAAACACTAAAAAGAAAGATACTGAATATTTTCCTTTGCAAAAATACATTTTTACACCAGGAAAATATATGCACCAAATCTCTTTTTGCAACGTGACGTAGCAAAAAAAAGGTTTTGTTTTTTACAAAGTAAAAAACACCAAAAATAAAACATTTGACACAGTAAAATGTAGACACAATTTAAAAAATTTATATTCTTGCAAAAAATTGTTTTGACACGTAAAATTAAAATACGATCTTCAGTAGCTCAGTGGTAGAGCGGTCGGCTGTTAACCGATTGGTCGTAGGTTCAAATCCTACCTGGGGAGTTTATTGTAATATTTTAAATTTTTGCTTTGCAAAAACAAATTTCTCTGTAGAAAAACCACTAAAAAAGAAATATATTTGCTTTAGCTTTCTATAAAAAAACAGATTTATTTGTGAATATTTTATAAACAAAGTGTGATACATTTTTATCAAACAAAAAGTTTAGTTTCAACACATCAAAAAAGAGCAAACTTTTATTTTGTAAAAATCTACATACCGTTATATTAAAACGTAAATAATTAAGATGTTTCCTAACATTTTGCTGTGCAAAATGTTAGGGTAGCAAAAGCTTGGGCTGATAGCATTTTCTAAAATAAAATGTTTGCTATGCAAAAAACATAAAAAACCTGGCTTTTGCAAACCGCTTTCTAAGATTTACGAGCAAAAATGTATTTGGTGCAGAAATGCATTTCTGCAACGCACGTAAATCTAAAGGTAGCAAAAGCTTGGGTAGAAGCCTGTTTTTTATAAACCGAAAATCAAGATGCTTATCACATAATTGCCTTGCAAAAAAACATTTTTGTCCCTACCGGTCCTTTCAGACTCCGTCCGAGAGAACGTAGGAGGTACATCAAATGCTTTTTGGCATCAGGCCATTTTTGCTACAATTATAACTGTGTTGCTGAACATTTTCGCATAACCACCATGGTTGCGTTGCAAAAATGCATTTTTGCATAAAATGCATTTTTGCTGCAATTGTGCCTTCGGCACCATGCGTTTTCTGGACGATTGTGTTGCATTTTGCTTACCACCATAATTTTATAAAAAAACAAATTATAAGGTTAAAATTTTTATTTTGTAGAAAAAAATTTGATGCCTCTACCATGATTTCTGTATACTTTATAAAATAAAAATTTATTTCATATTAAAAAATTATCTAACACCTATGGCTGTACCAAAAAAGCGAAGATCAAGTTCGAAAAGAGACATTCGACGAACAAACTGGAAAAAAGAGGCTTTTTCTACCGCAAAAAAAGCACTCTCTTTGGCAAAATCAGTTATAAAAAAATTGAATATTGAAGAAAATCAAAAAACATAAAATAATTTTATTTTTAATAACGGTCAAATTTAGAAACTTTAACCTATCACATATCTTTAATATTTTATCTTGATTAAAAAAATAAAATTCGTGTCTGCAAAAATGCATTTGTAATATTTTGGTGCTTTGCAAAAATATATTTTTGCACCAACAAAATATTACAAATGCATTTTTACAAAGCGTACAAAATACAAAGTAAAATGTTCAGCAACACCTTCTGCGAAGCATTCTACGTTTTTGTCACATAAAAAAGTAAAGTATGGCGACTTTGTCACAATTTTTGAACGTAAATTTGTTTTCTAAGTTTTTACTTCGCTTTGCGTTGCCAAAATGCATTTTGGCAACGCAAAGCGAAGTAAAAACTTGGACTTAAATATTTTTATGAAATAAAGATGTAAGTCTAAGTTTTTGCAAAACAAAAACTTAGACTTACATCTTTAAACATTTTATTTTATAAAATGCAACAAGTAAAGTGTAGGCACGTAAACTTAAACTTTGTGAGATACTAATTTGTTTCCAAAGACACTTGTAAAAATCGTGCTAATTCTACAGCTTGACCCTCAATTTCTTCTAAAGTAAGCGGTTGACTTATTTGTGTTAATGGAATGTCACGTTTTCCTTTAATTCGCATATAAAGAGTACGTTTGGGATTAAATCCTTCACGAATTTCTACTTTTATTGAGATGATGTCTTTTATTGGGTAAGAAAGATCAATTTTCCTATTTTTGCCAGGAAAACCTAATCTAAAAATTCGTACTTGACCTGTTTCTTTGTTAAATTCATTAAATCCTTCTCCAACATTACATATCAATGTAAACCAAAGATACATACTGATAATGAAACCTAAAAAACCGTAAAAACACATTACTAAACCTTGGGGAAAAAAGTAATATTTTCAAAAAATTTGGAAAAGGGCAAAAATGGATAATGAAAATAACTTAGAACTCCGGTTATAAAAAAAGCACAACTGAATAGTAAAAGAGTGGAACTCCACCAATAATTACTAAAATTTCGAGAGCCTATGATTGATTCACGGCGAATTAAGTCAGATTGTTCATTCTTTTTTAGTTGACTAATCATAAAATAACGTTGTTTTAAAAGTATTTATTTAAACATTTTATCTCAAAAAATGTCTGACACTTTGTTGATAAAGTGTTGTAAATTGTTGTGTTTAATTTTGTTTTTTGTGCGTACATTTTCCCTTGGAAAATGTTCAGCATCACATTTTACTATGTCAAATCTTACAAATGCATTTGATGCAAAAATGTATTTTTACAAAGTACCAAATACATTTTTGCACCAACAAAATGTTACAAATGTATTTTTGCAAAACAAAGGAGCAAAATATAATAAAAACTTAGACTTTATAAAAACCTATACAAGATTTTACATTTTTTTAAAGCCAAAATGAAGCTTTTTTATTTTTGACTTTTTACATTTTGCTTTGCAAAATGTAAGAAATATTGTGGTGTTTTTAGTGTTTTTTTTTACAAGAATGCAAAAAAGTAAAAAACAAAGTCTAACAAAAATTACATTTTGTTTTGCAAAATGTGATGCTGAACATTTTCCAAGGGAAAATGTACGCAAAAATGTATTTTTGCAAAGCACCAAATACATTTGTAACATTTGACGTGTTGAACATTTTCCTTTGGAAAATGTACGCAAAAATATATTTGTAAGATTTGACTTTGTAAAATGTTCAGCATCACATTTTACTATGTCAAATCTTACAAATGCATTTTTGCAACGCAACACCTTCTGCGAAGCAAAGAACTACTCTAGTTGTTTTTTATTCCAAGACTGAAAAAAATTTATACCAAGGAAAATAAATAAAGATAAAAATAATACGACTGTTCCAATAACAGTAGCATGTATGTAGTCATATTGTTCTAAATTTTGAAAAATTAAAACTGAAGCTATAAGGTCTTTAAATGGAATATTGGAAGCAATAATAACAATAGAGCCGTATTCGCCAATAGCGCGAGAAAAAGCTAAAGTTATTCCGGTCAGTAAAGCTGGAAAAAAAGAAGGAAAAAGAACTCTTCTAAAAGTATTCCAAGGCGAAGCTCCTAAAGACCAAGCCGCTTCTTCTAATTCCTTGTCTAAAAGATGCAATGTAGGTTGCAAGGTTCTAACAACAAAAGGAAAAGATACAAAAATCATTGCAATACTTATAGCTAACCGTGAAAAAAGTACTTGTATTCCAAATTTAGCTAACCAACTACCTAACCAACCTTGATCACTAAAAACTGTTGCAAGAGTAAGTCCTGCTATTGAGGTAGGAATGGCAAAAGGCAAATCAACTGCAGCATCTAGCCAACGTTTTCCTAAAAAATTATATCGGGTCAATACCCAAGCTAGAATGAAACCAAAAAAACCATTAATTAAAGCGGCAGAAAGGGCCATAGAAAGAGTGACTTTATAAGCTGATAAGGCTATAGGTTCTGTTGCAATTTGCCAAAATTGAAAATAAAAAGTTTTTCTTGTGGAAAACAAAAGGGAAAAAATAGGTAAAAGTAATATAAAAATTAAATAAGACGAAGTGAATAATAGAGACCAAGATAATTTATTTTTTTTCATAAATTTAGAGTTATCTTTTTTTAAGTTTTAAGTGTTTGTTTTTTGCTACCTTTAGATTTACAAAATAAATCTTAAAAAGCGGTTTGTTTTGTTTTTGTTTTCCGAAAGAAAACAAGTTTTCTTCGGAAAACTTAGGTTTTTGATGCAAAATGTCTTTTGCAAGAAGTAAAACTTAGACTTTGTCAAAACACCAAACAAAGGCAGTGCGTACATTTGACGAGCAAAATGTATTTCTATTGGTGTTTTTACATAGTAAAAAACAAAGCGTAGATTTTACTATGTCAAATCTACAATTTATTTGATGCCAAAATGTATTTTACAACGCGTACATTTTACGAAATAAAATGTTCAGCAACACCTTCTGCGAAGCAATACCTTCTGCGAAACATAATAACTTTGTTTACATTGCATTTTACAAGCAAATATTCAAGAAAATTTTACAATCTATGCCAATTTGTTTTACTTTACAGCTATGGTCTACAGTGACTGATCTTCAAATTTTGCATCTGACATTTTATTTTATAAAATAAAAAACAATCGTCTTTATTTTAAAAATAGCGTATTTTATATGATTGTGGTAGCACAATTGTTGTAAGACATGGTATAATTTAATTGATAAATTTATAAAGGGTTGATAGCTCAGTGGTAGAGCATTCGGCTTTTAACCGATTGGTCGAGGGTTCGACCCCCTCTCAACCCATTTTAATAGAATTAAAATGTAGTAACAGTTTAAAAATAAAGTATTACGTTGCATACACGTATTCACACTTTTACGTGCATTGCCAAAATGGCCTGATGCAAAAATGCATTTTTGCACAGGCAATTGCTTTGTTTTTTGCTTTGCAAAAAACATAGCAGTGCATTTGGTGCAAAAATGTATTTGGTGCTTTGCGTTGCAGAAATGCATTTGTAACATTTGACACAGTAAAATGTACGCACCAAATACATTTTTGCATCACATTTTGTTTTGTTGCACCAACAAAATGTTACAAATGTCTTTTTGCAAAGCGTACATTTTACAAAGTAAAATGTTCAGCAAGGCATCTTTGTTTTTATTGTTTTTGCTCGTAAAAAGAGGTGTTCAATTGTTTCTTACACGTTATAAATCGTTTCTTAGTATTAAAAGATAAGCAAAACAAATTTTCAAAATAAATTTGTAAAAAAAAAATAAAATTAGCGTTTAATTTGAGTACTAGAGTTTTGCTTAGTTTTTTTACAGTATTCTAAAACTCGAAAAGCCAAAAATCTTATATTTATTGGTGCCTTGGGCACAATTCTATTGCATTTTGGCAAGGCTATTTGTTCTATGGACATCGTCCTGCAAACGCATGGTGTAAGCATTTTGCTATGCAAAATGCAACACAATTGCCGGAGGCCATGCGTGCAAAGCACGATTGTAGCAAAAATGCATTTTTGCAACCATGAGTTCTACGGACGATTGTGCTTACATTTTATCAAATAAAATATTTGTTTAAAATTTTTCTCTTTTTTTTAATAAATAATGTGAGCACTCTTTTTACTTGGCTTTGCAAAAATCCATTTGTAACATTTTACACAGTAAAATGTGATGCGTTGCAAAAATACATTTTTGCATCAAATACATTTTTGCGTCAAGAAAACAAAATGTTAGACAAATCTGTGGTTCTTTGTTTTTGATTTTTAAACTAAATAAAAAATAAAACGAGATTGACGGGATTCGAACCCGCAACTTCCGCCGTGACAGGGCGGTGCTCTAACCGTTGAACTACAACCCCAACTTTTATATTTTATTATAATTATAACGAAAAAAATAATATTTTTATAGAAAGAATTTTGAATAAGTTTTGAAAAGAAATTTCTTTTTCTTTTTAAAAAATAAAAAAACTATGGTTGCGTTGCTGAACATTTTCTAAGTTTTTGCTTCGCAAAAACTTAGAAAATGTAAAGCAAAGTCAAATGTACGCGTACATTTTCAAAGGAAAATGTTTAGCGTACATTTTACGAAATAAAATGTTGAGCAACACCTTCTGCGAAGCAACACAATTGGTGTAGCATTTTGCTATGCAAAATGCTACACCACTCGCCTTGCCAAAATGGTTCGTAGAAAGTGCTTGTATTTTATTTCATAAAATGTATACACAGGATCTTTATTGTAAGGAAACAAAAGCTTGGAGAGACAAATGTTAACTATCCTACAGCTACCTGATCTATCAGTCCATAATCTCGAGCTTCTCGAGCAGACATAAATTGGTCACGATCCATGTCTCTAGAAATTCTACTCAAAGGTTGACCAGTCCGTTCTGCATAAATTTTCCCAACTTGACGCCGAATTCTTATAACTTCTTGCGATTCAGATAAAACTTCTGAAGCCTGCCCCTGACTTCCTCCTTCAGGCTGGTGAATCATAATACGAGAATGAGGTAAAGCAATTCGTTTTCCACGATCACCTCCCGCTAAAACAAAAGAAGCCATAGATGCTGCTGTTCCTACACAAATAGTAGTAACTTCTGCGTTTATATAATTCATATTGTCGTAAACAGCAAGTCCACAGGTTACTGAGCCTCCTGGGGAGTTTATGTATATAAAAACTCCTTTTGAACGCTCTTCAGCATTAAGATATAACATAATACCAATTAATTGATTGGCCAATTGATCATCTAAATCTTGACATAAAAATAAAACACGCTCTCTGTAAAGTCGATTATAAAGATCGACCCATTGAGCTGAGGCTTCGCCTGGAAAGCGAAAAGGTACTTTTGGAACACCGATAGGCATAATAGCAAATATTTAAAAAAAATAATTTTGTTTTTTAATTCTTTGTGCTTTGTTTTTACTTGTTACATTTTGACATAGTCAAAATGTAACAAGTAAAAACACCATATTACAAAACAAAGATGTTATAAAAACTTATAAAGTTTAAGTTTCTTTAGATTTTGTGAAATAAGATTTAGGTTCTTTTCCAAGCTTTTGCAAAGCAAAAACCAGGTTTGCTAAGTTTTTACAAAGTCAAAACTTAGACTTTGTAAAAACTTAGCAAACAAAAAAAAAGGTTTAAACATTTGATCGAAGATAAAATTGCCTGATGCCTTGCAAAAATGGATTTGTAACATTTTACTTTGTAAAATGTAAAGCAAAGAAAACCTTTGGAAAATGTTACAAATCCATTTTTGCAAGGCATCAAATTCATTTCTGCATCAAATCAATTTTTGTAAAAAGTAAAAGCTTAGAATGTTTACCTTATTTTGTTTTGCAAAATTTTAATTTAAAACAAATTGCTCAGAAGGTGTTTGCCTTTTTGCTACCTCCATGCTAATTTGAGAAATGTTATTTTCTCTTGCATATTTTTCTGTATTTCGTTTAATTTTGCCTCGAACAAAACCTGGAATTCTATTTAATTCTCCCAAACCATCATCTGTCCAAGTTAAGTTGGAATCTGTTGAAAGAGACTTAGTAATTACCTGTTTTGTGTCATGACCCCCAAAAATTTCTAAAAGGTGATCTTCCATACCTAAAGTAAAAGAATTATATACTAAATCAGCTACTTGATTTGTACCTTCATAACCCAAAAAGGTCTATACCCTAAAGGAAAATTTTGAATATGAACTGGTGCAGAAATAACACCACAAGGTATGTCAAGTCTTTTTCCAATATGTCGTTCCATTTGAGTACCAAAAATAGCTGCAGGTTCAATACGTGCTATCATATCTCCGACTTGAGTATGATCATCAGTAATTAAAACTTGATCACAAAAACCTTGAACTTGTTCTCGAAACCAATCACTGTCATGTTTGCAATAAGTTCCCGAACACGAAACGCGTATACCCATTTCTCTAGCTAAAATTTTTGTCATAGAAGCAGCATGAGTAGCATCACCAAATACAACAGCTTTTTTACCTGTCAAGTTTTGGCAATCAATTGATCTAGAAAACCAAGCTGCTTGAGAAACAAAACGAGTTTGTTGATCAATATATTCTTCGTTTGAAATATCTTGTAACCCTAATTGATTTGTTTGCGATGCGTACTTTGCATCTTCTTGCAAACTATCGGTTTCCACGTGCTTATTGTCCGTAGGACCGTTGACGCTTCTTGCTCTCCCCGCTAGGGAAACTGTGGCTTCGCTATCATTGGCGGCTTTGCCGCAATTGTCCGAAGGACCATTGGCACTCCGCGCAATTGTGGCTTCGCCACCATTGATTTGATCAGACATTTCTTTTTTGCATCTATTTACTACAGCACTAACCTCTCTAATAAAAGAAGCAGTATCTATGACACCCATCGGGTAGTAGAAACAAAAGGAATTCCTAAATCTTTTTCCAAATAATTTGCACCATTAGTCCAATTTCTATAAGGCACAACATTAAACCAAGCTTTTGGTAATTCTTTTAATTTAGTAACAGATCCTCCTTCTGGAACAACTTGGTTCACTTCTACTCCAAGATCATTAAGAAGGCGTTTTAACTCTCTAGAATCATGTTGATGATGAAACCCTAAAGTAAACATTCCCAAAAGGTTTGCCGAAGGTTTTTTAGTTTTTGTAGTATTTAATTTTCCTTCTTTTTTGCCTTTTTCTATATAAAACCTAATTATTTGTTCTAAAGTACGATCTGCTGCTTGTAACTCATTTACTCTATAATGATTTACATCCGCTAGCACAACGTCTGATTTTGATTCCATTGTGGCACGTTCAACAAAACTTTGCAAATCTTCTTGCAATATACTAGATGTACAAGTTGGAGTTAAAACAATTAAGTCTGGCTTTTCTTCTCTATCTTTTCTAGTAATAGTTTCTACAACCTTTTCTTGAGAACCTCTTGCTAGAACGTGACGATCTACAATACTTGCAGTTACGGGAGTAAAATCCCGCTCTCGTTCTAACATTGATCGCATTACATTAAAATAGTCATCCCCTAGAGGTGCGTGCATAATTGCATGAACATTTTTAAAAGAACTAGCCACACGAAGTGTGCCAATATGCGCCGGACCTGCGTACATCCAATAAGCTAATTTCATAAAATTTTTAATAGATTAAATAAATTAATTCTGACAAACTTAGGATCCTAACATTTTACGAGCAAAAATGCTGTGAACAAAAAATGGATTTAGTGCAAAAATGTATTTGGTGTTTTTTTACATAGTAAAAAAACAAAGCGTAGATTTTACTATGTCAAATTTTTACTTTGTTGATGCCAAATGTATTTTTTATAACGCGTACATTTTACTTCGTCAAATGTTCAGCACAGCATTTTGGCAACGTAAAGCACGTAAAATGTTAGTAAAAATGTGAACACTTTTTTTGCAAAATGTAAAAATATTTTTATTTCTTACATTTTTACACCGTAAAAATGTCCAAAAATAACGTTTACATTTTATAGAATAAAATGTTCACATTGATGCATTTTTGCAACCATGGTGGCTGTGCAAAAATATATTTTTGCAACACAATCGTGTTGAATGTGTGGCATAGCCACCATGCTTACACGCATGCGTACTTTGTTTGCACACATGGTTTGCATCTTTTGTGAAGCAATTTGAACATTATTATAAGATAAAAAAGTGTTTTACTTCTATTTTTATAAAACAAAACCACAACTAACGCTTACATTCTGACCTTGTAAAAATGTAGAAAAGCTTAGAAATTTGATTTTTTTATTGCCCAAAAATGTATATAAATATTATTCTTTTTATATGGTTATCTCTTTAATATTTTTGCTTATGCAAAGCTGTACTGTGCTGAACATTTTGTTTTTAGATCAGGTAAAAATATATTTTTGCAACGCTGACATTCTACTTTATTAAATGTTTGTGCTTAAAACTTTGTTTACAAAACTTAAAAATAAGTTTTTTAAAAATTTTTTAATTAAAATACTAAAAAAAGAGCTTACTTTATTTTTTCAGATAAATTAAGAATTTCTTTTTATTTACTAAGAATTTAATAAAAAAAAAATAAGAGAATATTTTTAAATAATATAAAAAAAAAATAAAACCATACAAAACTAGTTTACCATATATTTTTGTAAATTTAGTGCTGCTAACCTATATAACTATTTAATGAAAAAAATTAAATTTTTAATGTTAAAAAATAAAAAAATGGGTGGTCCTTTGTTTTTTACTTTTTGTTTCTTACACTTTCAATTAAATGAAAGTGTAAGAAATAAAAAGTAAAAATATTTTACAAAGTTATTTTGCATTTTGCAAAGCTTTGTGGCATTTTTGACTTTTTGCTAAACATTTTTTTTTGGAAAATGTTCAACAAGAAGTCAAAAAAGAAAGCAACGCAAAAAACACAATAAACAAAAAGAAAAGTAAATGTGAACATATAACCTGATGCGAAAATATTGTGTTTTTTGTTTCGCAAAAAACATAACATTTGATGCAAAAATAGATTTGTAACATTTGACGAGCAAAAAAGTATCTGGTGCTTTACAAAAATGTATTTGTAACATTTGACACAGTAAAATGTACGCAAAAATGTATGCGTACATTTTCCAAAGGAAAATGTTCAGCACATCAAATGTGATGCAGAAATGGATTTGATGCCTTGCAAAAATGTATTTGATGCAAAAATGTATTTGATGCAAAAATCTGTAAAAAACAAAGCGTAGATTTTACTATGTCAAATCTACAATTTATTTGATGCCAAATGTATTTTATATGATTATTTTCCAAAGGTTTTCTTTGCTTTACATTTTACAAAGTAAAATGTTACAAATGCATTTAGTGCAAAAATACATTTTTGCAACGCATCAAGAAAACCTTTGGAAAATGTCCATACGATTGGTGTTTTTTACAAGGTAAAAAAACAAAGCAAAGTCAAATGTTCAGCAAAACAAAGGAGCAAAATGTTTACCACAGCAGTGCAAAAATGCATTTTTGCACCAAATCCATTTTTGTAAAGCAAGGCAATTGCTTTGTTTTTTGCAAGACAAAAACATAGCACTGCATTTGATGCTGAACATTTTCCAAAAAAAATGTTCAGCATCAAAAACTTAGAAAACCTGGCTTTTAAAACTGCTTAGATTTACGAGCAAAAATACATTTTTGCTCGTAAATCTAAAGGTAGCAAAAGCTTGGAATATTTTACAAAGTAAAATATAAGCTTGTATTCTGTTTAGCCTGCTATCGGAGTCGAACCGATAACTTTCGGTTTACAAAACCGATACTCTGCCAATTGAGTTAAGCAGGCCTTTTATATGATTAAAATTTGTTAATTTTTGTACAAAATCTAGGAAGTTTTATTTTCTCAGATATATTACTATAATTAGCGGGAGCAGGATTTGAACCTGCGACCTCAAGATTATGAGCCTTGCGAGCTACCAGACTACTCTATCCCGCGATATGTAAATTATATTAAATATTCTGTTCAAATGAAAGCGGTTTTATTTTAGTTTTAACTACTTATCGTGGCAAAGTTTCATGGCCTATGGCCATCGTCCGTAGGACGCATGCGTGTAAGCATGGTGGCTATGCCACATTCAACACGATTGTGTTGCAAAAATATATTTTTGCACAGCCACCGTGGATCGAAGATTAATTACGCATAGCGACATGGGTTAGCTGTGCAAAAATGCTGTAAACAAAAAATGGCTTTCGGCAATTGCTTTGTTTTTTGCTTTGCAAAAAACATAGCACTGCATTTAGTGCTTTGCAAAAATGTATTTGTAACATTTTACTGTGTCAAATGTTCAGCATCACATTTTTCAAAGGAAAATGTTAGGACTTGCTCCTTTCTTTTTTGCAAAACAAAAAACACTAAAAAGAAAGATGCTCAACATTTTCCTTTGCAAAAAGAGATTTGGTGCTTTGCGTTGCAAAAATATATTTTTGCAACGCAACGCACCAGGAAAATGTACGCAAAAAGAGATTTTTGCTTGTAAAATATGATGCAAACCATAGCAAAATGCAATACAATTGTGGCAAAGCCACCATGTTTGACGAAAATTTCTTTGAAAAGGCGGGTAACGCGATTCGAACGCGCGACATTCTCGTTGGCAACGAGATGCTCTACCGCTGAGCTACACCCGCAAAAATAACAAATTTATTAAAAATTATATCCTAAAAGTAGTTAAATAGTAAAGAGAAAGTGTTTTTTATTTTATCGTACTTTTCTTTATACAAAATCTGATGAGTGTGTTTCGCAAAAAACAAGAATGTTAGAATCTATTTTAGCGTACATTTTGCTTTGCAAAATGTTTACCAAGGTTTCTACCGGGAGGTACTTGCAAAATGCAAATACAATTTTCCTCTGAAAGCCTGTAGGCTCTGCCGCAATTGTAGCAAAAAAGCATTTTTGCCACAATCGTGTTGAATGTGTGGCATAGCCACCATGCTTACACGCATGCGTCCTACGGACGATGGCCCGTAAGGCCATCGTTTTATTAAAAAAACAAAATGAAAATCTAAGTTAAATTTTTATCTCTTTTTTTAGTAAAAAAATTTAAAATGCACAAATCGTTGTTTTTGCCTACACAAAAAATATTTTTGCTTGATAGATTTTACATGTTACTTGCTTCCCTAAAAGGTGGTATGCTCAACATTTTACTTTGCAAAATGTACGCAAAAATGTATTTTTGCATCAACTGCTTTTTTGCAATGCGCGGATCTATTTTATTTTAATTTTACAAAACAAAAAAGAGGTTTCACTAAGATTTTATCGGGTAAATTGTTTAATATCTTATGTAAATTCAAGGGAAAAATGTTGTATTTTTTTAGAAAAAACAAAGAAAATTTTATTAAAATAAAAGATAAAAATTTACAATAAAAATATAAACTCGAGCTTTGCAAAAATGCTGTGTTTTTAGTGTACCTTTAGATTTACATGCTGAACATTTTCTAAAGGTTTTCTTTGGAAAATGTTACAAATCTATTTGGTGTTTTTTTACAAGGTAAAAAAACAAAGCAAAGTCAAATGTGATGCCAAAATGTATTTTGGCAAAGCACAGCATTTTGGCGTACATTTTCCAAAAAAAAATGTTCAGCAACGCAAAAAAAAAAGGAAAAAGCAAAAAAGAAAGCATTTTTACATCAGCTATACTTACATTTTACCAAGTAAAAACGAAGTATTATGTATTTTGTGAGCAAAATGCAGAAGTATGTATTAACATAGGATTCTAAAATCGTGTATGCAAAGCAACACCACGCATACAACACCTTTTGCAAATCATCCAGGTTTTCTTCACTAAAAAAATGAAGAAAACCTGGGGCGATTATTGACTTTGTTTATTTTTTATAAGATGTGAAATTTTGATTTTATAGAAATGTTCACATTTTATTTTTTTGTGTTGCTGAACATTTTCTAAGTTTTTGCGAAGCAAAAACAAAGTTTTCTGGAAGAAAACCTTTGGAAAATGTGCGCGTTGCTTTGCAAAAAGACATTTTTGCGTACATTTTACTGTGTAAAATGTTACAAATACATTTTTGCATCAAATGTCTTTTTGCAACAAAGAAAAAACACAAAATTTTTATCCAAATTTACCTGATGTTGCGGCGATTAGGAAAGCTGCGTAAGTTAAAATATAACCTGCTGAGAAGTGAGCTAAACCTACTAATCGAGCTTGCACGATAGAAAGAGCTACCGGTTTGTCTCTCCAACGAACTAAATTAGCTAGCGGAGTTCTTTCATGAGCCCAAGCTAGTGTTTCAATAAGTTCTTGCCAATACCCTCTCCAAGAAATTAGGAACATAAATCCAGTAGCATAAACAAGATGTCCAAATAAGAACATCCAAGCCCACACAGATAAACTATTCATCCCAAATGGATTGTAACCGTTTATAAGTTGAGAAGAGTTTAACCACAAATAGTCACGAAGCCAACCCATAATGTAAGTAGAAGATTCATTAAATTGGTTCACGTTACCTTGCCAAACTCCTAAATGTTTCCAGTGGAAATAAAAAGTGACCCAACCTATAGTGTTAAGCATCCAAAAAACAGCAAGATAAAATCCATCCCAAGCAGAAATATCACAAGTTCCACCACGACCTGGACCATCACAAGGGAAAGTATAACCAAAATCTTTTTTATCTGGCATAAGTTTAGAACCACGAGCATCTAGAGCGGCTTTCACTAAAATAAGAGTTGTAGTATGAAGACCAAGTGCAATAGCATGGTGTACTAAGAAATCTCCAGGTCCTATAGTTAAAAACAATGAGTTGTTTGAGTTGTTGATAGCATCAAGCCACCCAGGAAGCCAAAGAGTTTGACTAGCTGAAAAAGCAGGGCTATTAGATTCTGATAAAAGTAAATCAAAACCATAAAGAGCTTTTCCGTGCGAAGATTGGATCCATTGTGCAAAAACTGGCTCAATTAAATTTGTTTTTCAGGAGTACCAAATGCTTGCATTACATCATTGTGTACATAAAGTCCCAATGTGTGAAACCCTAGGAACAAACTCACCCAACTTAAGTGAGAAATAATAGCCTCTTTATGATCTAAGATTCGAGCTAAAACGTTTCCTTTGTTTTGCTCTGGATCATAATCTCTAATAAAGAAAATGGCTCCATGGGCAAAAGCACCACATAAAATAAAACCAGCAATGTATTGATGATGTGTATAAAGAGAAGCTTGAGTTGTAAAATCTTGAGCAAGAAAAGCATAAGGTGGCAGAGAATACATATGTTGAGCAACTAATGAACAAATAGTTCCAACAGCAGCAAGAGCAAAACCAAGTTGAAAATGTAATGAGTTATTTAGTTGATCGAACAATCCTTTGTGTCCCTTACCAAGACCACCTGCAGGTGGTTGATGTGCATCTAAAATTTCTCGCATTGAGTGACCAATTCGAAATTTGTTCTATACATATGACCTGCAAGTATAAACAAAACAGCAATAGCCAAATGGTGATGAGCCATATCTGTCAACCATAAACTTTGAGTTTGTGGATGAAATCCTCCCAAAAACGTTAAAATAGCGTTACCTGACCCTGAATTTGTACCAAATACGTGATTAGCTGAATCTGGATTTTGAGCATAAGCTGCCCAATTTCCTGTAAAGAAAGGTGTTAGACCTTGTGGATGAGGAAGTGTAGTTAAAAAGTTATCCCAACGAACATGTTGACCACGAGATTCAGGAATAGCGACGTGAACTAAGTGACCAGTCCATGCCAATGAACTAACTCCAAATAATCCAGCAAGGTGATGATTTAATCGAGATTCAGCATTTTTAAACCAAGAAAGAGATGGCTGAAATTTAGGTTGTAAAGTGAAGCCAACCAGCAAATAAGAAAATACCTGAGACAATAGTAAGAAAAAGAGCCCCAATATATAAATCTTGATTAGTTCGCATACCAATAGTATACCACCACTGATAAACTCCAGAAGTTGCAATATTTACTGGACCACTAGCTCCACCTCGAGTAAAAGCTTCTACTGCTGGCTGACCAAAATGGGGATCCCAAATAGCATGAGCAATAGGTCTAATATGAAGAGGATCTTTTCCCCATTGAGGAAAATTCCCTTGCCAAGCCACGTGAAACAAGTTACCTGCTGTCCACAAAAATATAATTGCTAATTGTCCAAAATGAGATGCAAAAATCTTTTGATATAAGGTTTCTTCCGTGATACCGTCATGACTTTCAAAATCATGAGCAGTGGCGATTCCGTACCAAATTCGCCGAGTAGTCGGGTCTTGTGCTAAGCCCTGGCTAAATTTTGGAAACTTTGTTGCCATAATTTTTAGAACTCCTTTGTTTCTTTAATTAAAAAATTATTTGCTTTTGCAAAATATCTTCATTCGTGTGTGCTGAACATTTTACTGGTGAACATTTTGTTGTACAAAATGTACTAAAAATACATTTTTGCAAAGTAAAATGTACGCACAATTTGCTTTACTGCGCCTGAAAGGGCAATGCCTTGCAAAATGCATTTTGCACATTGCCTTCTGCAAGGGAAAGCTTTTCTCTAACATTTTGCTGTGTTTTTTTGTCTTTTGCAAAAACACTAAAAACAAAGCAAAATGTAAGAAAGCGGTTTGCAAAGTATTTTTACAAAAGCTCAGTAAATATTTTTACTGTAACCAAAGTGTCAAATATTTTACATACATTTTACTTACATTTTCTAAAAAAATAAAATAGAAGAATTTAAAATATTAACCTACGGCTATTATTCTTGCTAAGAAGAAAGACCAAGTTGTGGCAATCCCTCCTAAAAGATAATGAGCTACACCAACAGCACGACCTTGAGTAATACTAAGAGCTCGTGGTTGAATAGCAGGCGCTACTTTTAGTTTATTATGAGCCCAAGTTATAGACTCAATTAATTCTTGCCAATAACCACGACCACTAAATAGGAACATAAGACTAAAAGCCCAAATAAAATGAGCTCCTAAAAATATTAATCCATAAGCAGATAAAGCAGATCCGTAAGATTGAATAACTTGAGAAGATTGCGCCCACATAAAATCTCGCAACCAACCATTAATAGTATTTGCACTTTGTGCAAAATTTCCTCCAGTAATATGTGAAATTCCTGAAGAATTTACTGTTCCCCAAACGTCCGACTGCATTTTCCAACTAAAGTGAAAAATAGCTATTGATAATGAATTATACATCCAGAATAATCCTAAAAAGACGTGATCCCAAGCAGAAACTTGACAAGTACCACCTCGTCCAGGTCCATCACAAGGAAAACGGAAGCCTAAATTTGCTTTATCTGGGATTAATCTTGAACTACGAGCAAATAACACACCTTTTAGTAAAATTAAAACTGTTACGTGGATAGTAAAAGCATGAATATGATGTACCATAAAATCAGCATGTACCTAAAGAGATAGGCATCATTGCAACTTTTCCACCAACAGAGACAAGATCCCTCCCAGGTTAAACTTGTACCAACTAAGCTATTTGGAGCTGTTAATTGAGGAGCTAAGAAATGAGTATTTTGGATCCATTGAGCAAAGATAGGTTGTAATTGAATAGCGGTATCAGAAAACATATCTTGAGGACGACCAAGTGCACTCATTGTATCATTATGAATGTAAAGGCCGAAACTATGAAAACCTAAGAAAATACATACCCAATTTAAATGAGAAATAATTGCATCACGGTGACGTATCACACGATCTAATAAGTTATTATAGTTATTTGTAGGATCGTAATCACGAACCATAAAAATTGCCCCATGAGCTGCAGCACCAACTACGCAAAAACCACCAATCCAAGTATGATGTGTAAATATTGAAAGTTGGGTCCCGTAATCAGTTGCTAAATATGGATAAGGTGGCATTGAGTACATATGATGAGCCACAATAATTGACAAAGAACCAAATAATGCTAAGTTTATAGCTAATTGTGCATGCCAAGAAGTAGTTAATTTCATATAGTCCTTTATGACCTTCGCCTGTAAATGGCCCTCTATGAGCTTCTAAAATTTCTTTCATGCTATGGCCAATTCCCCAATTAGTTCGGTATTGGTGACCTGCTATTAGGAATAATACAGCTATAGCAAGATGGTGATGTGCAGTATCACTCAACCAAAGACCACCTGTTACAGGGTTAAGACCACCCTTGAAAGTTAAGAAATCGCTGTATTGATTCCAATTTAGTGTAAAGAAAGGAGCTATTCCCTTAGAAAAACTAGGATATAATTGTGCCATCAAATCACGATTTAATAAAAATTCATGAGGAAGAGGAACTTCTTTAGGATCAACGCCTGCATCTAAAAGTTTATTAATAGGTAAAGAAACGTGTATTTGATGTCCAGCCCAAGCTAAACTTCCTAAACCTAATAAACCAGCTAGGTGATGATTTAGCATAGATTCCACATTTTGGAACCATTCTAATTTAGGGGCTGCTTTATGATAGTGAAACCAACCTGCAAAGAACATAGCTGCAGCTACTACAGTCCGCCAATGGCTGTAGTATACAATTGTAACTCACTAGTTATACCACTAGCACGCCAAAGTTGAAAAAAACCAGATGTTATTTGAATTCCTTGAAATCCTCCCCCTACATCTCCATTTAAAATCTCTTGACCTACAATAGGCCATACTACTTGAGCACTAGGTTTAATATGTATTGGATCACTTAGCCATGCTTCATAATTAGAAAACGTGCACCATGAAATACATACCACTTAACCAAATAAAAATAATTCCTAACTGACCAAAATGAGCGCTAAAAACTTTTCTTGATATTTCTTCCAAATCACTAGTGTGACTGTCAAAATCATGCGCATCTGCATGAAGATTCCAAATCCAGGTAGTTGTAGATGGACCTTTAGAAAGAGTTCGAGAAAAATGGCCCGGTTTAGCCCATCTTTCAAAACTAGTTTCAGTTGGGTTTCTATCAACCACAACTTTTACCTTTTTGGTTTCACGTTCTGGTGGACTAATTGTCATTGAATTTCTCCTAAAAAGTTACAATTAAAAGGCTTTAATAGTGTTCACAAAAAAAATATATGGTACTTTTCTATTGTTTTTTGTGCAAAAATGCTGTGCTATGTTTGGTGTTTTTTACAAAGTAAAAAACAAAGCATAGCAAAAAGCAATGTCTTTTGCGTTAAATAAAATGTGCAAAAAAGATTTTTATACATTTACTATGTAAAAATGTTAAATACATTTTGCAAAGCACCAAGTACGTTTTTGCATCAGGCCAAACTGTTCAGCATTACGTTTTACAAAGCTAGTACATTTAAATGTTAGTATGTAATACTTTTTATTTTGTAAAAACGGCATATCAAATTGTTAAATTTGCATGATTTTAATCTCTTACATTTTGCAATGTAAAATGCACATGTATTTCAAAAGAAAGAGCATTTTTTTAATGTCCAAAAATTTTAAATTTTTGAAAATTAGTTAGTTTTTGTGAATCAAAATTAAAAAATAAACCTTTTTTTTTCATTACTTTTTTACGTAATGTCTTTTTAAGTTTTTTATATTTTACTTTGTAAAAGAAAGTAAAATTATGGTGGTAAGTATGGTAAACGTAAATTTTGTCAAAAAAACTAAACTTTGTTTTTTTTAGTAAATAAATTGTTTCTTTCTTAATTTTAGATTTTTTTCAGATTTTTAAATGGAAACTTTTGTCGATTTTTTGTATAGTATAAATTTGTAAAAATAAAAGTCTAAGTTTTTCTTGCGAATGCAAAAAACTTTTTTTGCATTAGAAAAACAAATTTTTAGTAAAAAGAAAAAGCATTAGAAACCAAATTAAGTGATGACTTTACTTGCATACAATTTGTCTAAAATTTTTTATTTTAAAGTCTTCTCTATTTTTAAAGATTAAATACTTTATTTACAAAACTAAAACAAAAAGTAGAAAGACTAAGTTTTTTAGTAGAATATTTGTAAAAAAAAAATTAGACTTTATTAAAGAAAAATTTCTTAAAAAATAGACTAAAAGTATTCACCTTCCATTTGGTGGCGAAGCAGATGCTTGGTGTTGCATTTTGCATAGCAAAATGCTTACACCAAGGATTTTCAATTAAATTGCCACACATTGCAAGATGTAACAACATTTAAGTTTTTTCTGAATTTCGTAAAATTTAAACTTTCTTCTGTTTAAAAAGTAGTTCTAAAAGAAAGAGTCAAAATTAAAAATAAAAAATCAAATCTACTTTAATTTTTACATAAGTAAATAGTGCTTTAAGGGTTGAAAGCTAAGGAGACCTTTTTAAATCATGGCGCTTCGCGCAATTGTAGCAAAAATGCATTTTTATAAATAAGTCATAATAGAACGTGTTTTAATTTTGATTCTGTCAAAATACAATCACATGTTTACATCACTTTACTTTTTGTAAATATTTTATTACCTGAAAGGTTTATTTTACGTGTTTTAAGGTATACATTTTATTCCATAAAATGTGAGACAAAATTTTTTTGTTTGAAAGTTTTTGCTCCTTTGTGATGCAAAAATGCATTTCTACATTTTTGCATCACAAAGGAGCAAAATAGATTCAGCAAAACTTAGAAACCTGCTTTGCAAACTTTTTAAGATTTACGAGCAAAAATGTATTTGGTGCAGAAATGCATTTCTGCAACGCACGTAAATCTAAAGGTAGCAAAAGCTTGAGTTGTGTTTTTATAAAATAAGAAACTTTAACCGTGCATCTTCTTATTACTTTTACATTCTGTTTTTGGTACATGTGCTGTGTTTTTTGCAAAGTAAAAAACACAGCACACTTTATAATGATGTACTCACTACTTTTCAAATTTCTTATTTTATCGTTCTTTATAAAATATAAAAATAAGACTTAAATATTTTCACGAAAAAATGCCCTCGGTCGGACTCGAACCGACACGCTGAAAGCGCCAGTTCCTAAAACTGGTGTGTCTACCATTTCACCACAAGGGCCTATAAAAAGTTTAGAGATATATTTGAGGAATGTCAACCTTTTTTTTGTGGCTAAAAAAGTTTTTGTAAGTTTTTTATCGTATTTTTATAAACTTAAGGTTTGGCAGAAAGTAATGTTATTTCCGATAGGCTTCGCACGAAGGTGCTCCAGTATTTTGCAAGCAAAATGCGGGTTGTGCTGAATATTTTACAAAGTAAAATATACGCGTTGCTTTGCAAAAATACATTTTTGCATCAAATGCATTTGTAACATTTGACACTGTAAAATGTGATGCTGAACATTTTCCAAGGGAAAATGTACGCGTTGCCAAAATACATTTTGGCATCAAATACATTTGTAAGATTTGACATAGTACGCTTTGTTTACTATGTTTTGCAAAGCACCAAATAGATTTTGGCATCTTACAATTGATCTTCGATCACATCGTCTGTAGACGATGTGATCGAAGATCAATCCATGATACATAAGCTGGAACATTTTGGCCTGATGCAAATTAGTAGTTGCTTTAAATTCTTCAGTAAATTCTACAATTCCTTCTTTTAGGACAGTTTGTGCTTCTTCAGTGAAAGTGTTTGTTGACTGGATAATTTCACCAAATTTAGGTTTATTTGAAGCTAAAAAATCACGTAAACCTATTAAAAAGCTTTTTACCTGTTCTACCTCAATTTTGTCAAGATATCCATTTGTACCTGCATAAATAGTTGCAACTTGATCTTGAACTGAAAGAGGAGAAGCTTGTGGCTGTTTCAAAAGTTCTCTTAAACGCTGACCTCGTGCCAGTTGGTTCTGTGTAGCTTGGTCTAAATCGGAAGCAAATTGCGCAAAAGCTTCTAATTCTGCAAATTGAGCTAATTCTAACTTTAACTTACCAGCTACTTGTTTCATAGCTTTAGGTTGAGCTGCTGATCCTACCCTTGAAACTGAAATTCCTACGTTAATAGCTGGTCGAATTCCTGCATTAAAAATATCATTTGATAGGAAAATTTGTCCGTCTGTGATAGAAATAACATTTGTTGGAATATACGCAGAAACATCACCTTCTTGTGTTTCTACAATTGGAAGAGCAGTCATACTACCATTCCCTAATTCATCATTAAGTTTGGCAGCTCGTTCTAAAAGTCGCGAATGTAAATAAAAAACATCTCCAGGATAAGCTTCACGCCCAGGAGGTCGTCGTAATAACAAAGACATTTCTCGGTAGGCTTGAGCTTGTTTTGATAAGTCATCATATATAACAAGAGTGTGACGTCCGTTATACATGAAATGTTCAGCAAGAGCCGCGCCAGTATATGGAGCAAGGTACTGTAGAGTTGCAGGAGAATCTGCTGGAGCAGCTACAATTATAGTATAATCTAAGGCACCGCGTTCTTGAAGATTTCTTACTACTTGAGCAATAGAAGAAGCTTTTTGTCCAATTGCAACATAGACACAAATTACGTTTTTTCCTTTTTGGTTTAAAATAGTGTCTATAGCAACAGCAGTTTTTCCTGTTTGTCTATCTCCAATAATTAATTCTCGCTGACCTCGTCCAATAGGAATCATAGCATCTATCGCTACTAATCCTGTTTGCAAAGGTTCATGTACAGAACGTCTAGAAATGATACCAGGAGCTCCCGACTCAATTAGCCGGGTTTCTTTCGAAGAGATTTCACCTCTTCCGTCAATAGGGCGTGCCAGTGAATCTACAACTCGGCCCAGATAATCATCACTAACTGGAACTTGAGCAATTTTACCTGTAGCTCTAACAGAAGTCCCTTCTTGTACAGTTAGCCCTTCACCCATTAATACAGAACCTACGTTTTTAGATTCTAAATTTAAAGCAATTCCAACAGTACCATCTTCAAATTCTAAGAGCTCTCCGGCCATAACCTTTTCAAGTCCGTAAATTCTGGCAATACCATCTCCTACTTGAAAAACAGTTCCAACATTTACAACCTTACTTCTTGGTTATATTGCTCAATTTGTTGTCGAATAATACTACTAATTTCATCGGGTCTAATTTTAACCATTGGTTAACTAACTCCTAATATTTAGTGTTTTTAGTACATTTTGCTTGCTAAACATTTTGATTGCATCAAATGCTTTGTTTTTAGTGCTGCTGTGTTTTTTGCGCAGCAAAAAACAAAGATGCGTACATTTTACTGTGTCAAATGTTACAAATGCATTTTGGCAATGCAAAGAAGCAAAATGTAAATATAAGTCTCTTTTTTACTTAATAAAAGAGAAAAAGAAATTTACTTTCTTTTTTATACATTTTTTAGTTTTTGAAGCCTTTAAGCATCTTGATCTTAAACATTTTATAAAAATCTTCAAAAAAAGTAGTCCTGTTTTTATTATCTTAAAGTTTTCTCTGAAAAAGTTTAGGGTAATAAAAAATGATGTTTGCTAAGTTTTGTTTTCTTTCAGAAAGCTTTGTTTTTAGTGTTTTTTGTTTTGCTTTGTTTTTGTTTTCCTTCGAAAAACTTGTTTTCTTTCGGAAAACTTAGGTTTTTGATGCAAAAATGTAGTTTTGCAAGAAGTAAAAACTTAGACTTTGTCAAAAACACCAAACAAAGAAGCAAAAACTTAGAAAACCTGGCTTTTGCAAAGCAAAAGCTTGAAAAGATAGCATTTAACTTTACAAAATTCTTTTTAGTTTTCAAACTAAAAAAATGGACATAAAAAAGTTTATTACTTATAGCATTTCTATAAAATAAAAATGTTTTTTCTTTTTTACTTACATTTTTATGAAATAAATGTTGAGAAACTTGTTTAACGGCTTTTTGTTGTTGTAATTGAAGAGTTTCTTGTTTTACTTGTTCCAATCGTTCTACATCTTCTTGAATTTGACGAATAAACTGTTGTTTCTCTTGCTCTGCAGTTCTTTTTCCTTGAATGCCAATATCTGCGGCTTTTTTTTCTGCGGATTCTAGCTGAGATTTTGCTTGAGCTAATTGTTGTGCAGCTTCTTGCGCTCTTTGATCAGCTTCTTTTAAATTTTCTAGAATTGTTTGTTTTCTATTTTCAAGTAATGATCTTAGAGCATCTCCGCCAAGAGAAACAACAATTCCAATTACAACTGCTAAGTTGATAATATTTGTTTCTAATATATTTCCATTAAAACCAAAACCTTCACCCAACTTTAAAAAAAGTAAAGGTAAACTTAGCAAAGGATTAAAATAATTCATAAGGAATCTCCTTTAGTCTTTTTTGAATCAGCCCTAAAGGAATTCTTATATAAGCCACAATCGTACTTCGCACGCACGTTTACGAAAATGCAGTGCTATCTTTTTTGCTACCCTTACTTTTTGTTTACAAAATCTTAGAAGCACTTGCAAAAATACAGTGCCTAATCTACCTCCCGGTAGGGACAAAAATTCATTTAATGCCAAAATGCATTTGATGCAAAAAATGTCTTTTTGCAACGCGTACATTTTACAAAGTAAAATGTTCAGCAAGGCAATTGCCAAAAGCCATTTTTGCACGGCAACACGTTTTGCGAAGCTTCTCGTTTATAACTTTTGTTTAAATGTTTTTAACAAAAAAATAAAGTTTTTTATTTGTAAGAAAGTAAATTTTTAGTGTTAAATTTGTTTGTTTTTGCCTTGCAAAAACACAAATACCAACACCTGGCATCTTACTTACTAAACCTCTCAACTTTAAAGGACCGGGATTCTTCTATGTTTCGCATAAAGATTGTGCTCTATGCGAAGCATGCATCCTTCGGACGATTGCGCGAAGCGCCATAGAAAATGTCCTATACCGTAGCTAAGCTACAATTAGGCTTGATGCAAAAATGTTTTTGGTGCTTTGCAAAAATACATTTTTGCATCACATTTTGTTTTGCAAAAATATATTTTTGCACCAACAAAAAGTTACAAACGCATTTTTGCAAAGCAAGGCTGTTGCCGTGCCCCTACATTTGCGTCTGATAGGATTGAAAGGACTGTTAGGGGCAGGCAACAGGATAGACACGTCATTGGCCGCACGCTTGGTCTACGGCTACGTCTACATTTTGCACAGCAAAATGTAAGTTTGTTAGGACAATTGTCCTTTCGGTTATCCTGTTGCCTGATGTGTTGCAAAAATACATTTTTGCATAAATATTTTGCAAGTAATAGCTTTGTTTTTGCAAAGCAAAAACATAGCACTGATGGTTTCACTACGACGGTTTCCTCCGTTAAATCTCGAATAATACATTTAAAAAATGTACGCTGAACATTACAAGATGAAAATATTCAAAAGAACCGGAGCAGACACCTAGGAAAAACTTTAAATGTAATATTTTTATTTAGTAAAAACAAAGGCTTCGCAGAAGGTTGTGTTTTTAGTGTTTTTCATGAACATTTTGCTGGCGCAAAAATAGATTTTTGCGCCAGCAAAATGTTCAGCAAAAAATGCAATGCTATGGTGACTGTGCGTTGCAAAAATGCATTTTTGCATACAAACACATTTTTGCGTACATTTGACGTGCAAAAATACATTTTTGCTCGTAAAATGTTCAACAAAGCAATTGCCAAAGGTTATTTTTTGTTTACAGTATTTTTGCTCGTGTATAAAGCAAACTTAGAATTAGCCCGTAAATGGATTAGCAAAAAGAAGAGCTAAGGCTACAACAAGGCCATAAATAGTAAGAGATTCCATAAAAGCGAAACTTAATAATAAAGCTCCACGAATTTTTCCTTCAGCCTCAGGTTGTCTTGCAATACCCTCTACAGCGTATCCAGCAGCAGTTCCTTGTCCCATACCAGGGCCAATAGCTGCAAGACCAACAGATAGTCCAGCAGCAATAACAGATGCAGCAGCGATTTGTGGATTCATAATAATATTCTCCAAAAATAATAGTAAGTAAATTTTTAATTAAATTTAAATTTTTTATAAAAAAAAATAAAGAGTTCCCCTTTTTTTATTTATCTCTTGTTTTTACTTTGCAGAAACAAGAAGAAGGTTAATGGTATTGTTTTTATTTTATAAAACAACGTTTACATTTTATTATATAAAATATAGTGTTTTTACTAACCTAACATCTTGTTTGTGCAAAAATACATTTTTGCAATTAAAATGTTAGAAGTTGTTTTTACGTAGTAAAAACACAAGTTTGTAAAAAGAAAGAAAATTTGTTTTTTAAGTTTTTACCAAGTTTAAGTTTTCTGAAAGAAAACAAGTTTTTGTAAATAATCCTAAAAGCATTAGTGGTATTGGAACAACTAAAGGTACTAGGGCAATTAAAACGCCTACAACCAATTCATCAGCTAAAATATTTCCAAAAAGTCGAAAACTTAATGATAAAGGTTTGGTGAAATCTTCAAGAACATTTATGGGTAGAAGAAAAGGTGCAGGTTCTATGTATCGTTTAAAATAGCCTAACTTTTCTGAAATGCTCCAAAGTATGCGACTTGTTAGTAACGCTAAGGCTACAGTTGTATTAATATCATTAGTTGGTGCAGCTAATTCACCACTTGGTAATTCAAGAATTTAAGAATTAGTGCTCCAGAAAGAGTTAGAAAAAGTAAACAAAGAAAATGGTTCCTAAAAAGGGAACCCAAGCACCATATTCTTCTGGGCCTATTTGAGTTTTAGCCAAGTCGCGTATATTTTTACAGTTGCTGGATATCAGTTACTCCCTAACTCAGGTTTCATCTTCAAGTCAGTATTACCAGCTAAAGCAAGTATTGCGATTAAAGAAAGAACTACCCAAGAAGTTATTAGAACTTGCCCATGTACTTGGTAATTTCCTAATTGCCAATAAAGGTGTTTTCCTACAGAGACTTCTGCCGAAACATCAAAAATTGGATTTATATTTTGATTTAAAAAAGCTAACAGATTCTTATTACAAAACTCCTGTATAATCATATATTTTGTGAAACCTGCTCGGAAAAGGCTCCTTTTGCAGGTTATTTTTAATCATTGTAAGACATTCTGGTATTTTTGATGGATTTGCTTTGTTTTTACCTTGTAAAAAAACAAAGCAAAGTCAAATGTTCAGCAAAATGTACAAAAGCCGATCTTTTTAAGCAGTCTTTTTATTTTTTACATTTTTATGGTGGCTCTACATTTTGTGTACAAAGTTAAAGAGGCTTCTGCTGCAAGTGAACTAGAAAGAACTGTTTTGCCATAGGCAACAGGATGTAGACGCTGAACAGGTTTTGCTTTGCAAAAATGTCTAGCACCAGCAGCAATGTGACGCTGAACAAAAACACATTTTTGCTTTGCATCAAATCCATTTTTGCAATCCAATTGTTCTTTGCACGCATGGTACTACGTACAATCGTGCGCAGCACGCATGCATCAGAAATCAATTGTGCTTTTGACACTGTGGTGATACAGCTTTGAAAAAAATATGCACCAGCAAAATGTTAGGGAATTGTGGCAAAGCCACCATGTTAAAGTTTTTATTTTATATATATATATAATACATCCAAAAAAATGCACGCTGAACATTTTACTTTGTAAAATGTACGCGTTTCCAGGATTTGATGACATTTTTAATTTTTTGAGTAATACCCAAACGTGTCAAAAAGGCACCACCAAATGCATTTGTAACATTTGACACAGTAAAATGTACGCACCAAATACATTTTTGCACAGCCTTAAATAACCTAAAATGTTGATTTTATTTTTTTCCGTATATCTTTTTATAGTAAACACATAAAAAAATAAATAGAGCGAAAACATAGTAGCACTTTGCAGACAAACTCTAATTTTTTTATAAAACGCATTTGCGTTTTCTTTGAACATTTTACTTTGTAAAATGTACGCTTTGTTTTTTTACTTTGTAAAAAAACACCAAATGCATTTGTAACATTTGACACAGTAAAATGTACGCATCAAACCAATATGTTTTTTTCTGAAAAAAAAGTTTATTACACAAAATGTAAGATAGAAACTACTTTTTATTATCTTTTTAGGGTGACTAAAAAAATGTTAATATTTTATTTTGTAGACTATAGATTTTATTTGATAAAAAACCAAGTTTTATAAAAATAATGTGGTATTTTTTATGAAATAAAAATGTCACAAAACGAAGATTATTTGACGTGCAAAAAAGCATTTGTAACGCTCCTAAAATATAGTGTTTTTACGTAGTTAAAATAAACCCATTCGTGCTTCTTTGTTTTTTTGGAAACAAAAAAAACACTAAAAACACAACCTTCTGAGAAGCATTTCACAAATACACATCTTTTTTATTTTCTTGTTTTTAGTATTTTTTATAAATTAAATACTTCAATTTTATTTGCTTACATTTTGCTGAACATTTTGCAAAACAAAATGTACGCAAAATGTAAGCAAAAACTAAACTTCGCAAAGAATTGCGGCTGTGCTGAACATTTTACAAAGTAAAATGTACGCGTTGCAAAAATGCATTTTTGCCACAATTGATCTTCGATCGCATCGTCTTACAGACGATGGCCGCATGCCATGGTTGCAAAAATGTATTTTTGCTACAATTGCTCGGAGCGCGATGGAAACCACGATAAAAAATATAAGTAAAATATTTTTTAAACAGATTGTCGTCTAGTTGAAACGTCACCTAGTTTTTGGAATGCCCCAAATTCTACTTGTTCGTCAAGGTCAACATCAATACCTGCAAAAACATCTCGGAAAATGGTTCTTGCACCGTGCCAAATATGCCCAAAGAAAAAGAAAAGAGCAAAAGAAAGATGACCAAAAGTAAACCATCCACGAGGACTACTTCTGAAAACACCATCTGATTGAAGGGTTGCACGATCAAATTCAAAAATTTCACCTAATTGTGCACGTCTTGCATATTTTTTTACAGTTGCTGGATCAGTGAAACTAACGCCATCTAACTCACCACCGTAAAAAGTTACAGAAGCTCCAACTTGTTCTATACTATATTTAGATTCAGCCGACGGAAAGGAACATCTGCTCGCACAATTCCATCTTTGTCTATAAGTAATACTGGAAATGTTTCAAAGAAAGTAGGCATACGACGAACAAAAAGAGATTCTCCTTGTTTGTCTTTAAAAACTGCATGGCCTAACCAACCTACAGCTATACCATCACCACTGTTCATGGCACCTGCACGGAAAAGACCTCCTTTTGCAGGGTTATTTCCAATATAGTCGTAAAAAGCAAGTTTTTCTGGTATTTTTGACCAAGCTTGTGAAGCTGTTTGCCCTTGAGCTAAATTTTCTTGAACTCGTTTCTCAATTTCTTGCTGAAAAAATCCTAAATCCCATTGATAACGAGTAGGACCGTAAAGTTCAATAGGAGTTGTAGCAGACCCATACCACATAGTTCCGCTACAACAAAAGCTGCCCAGAAAACAGCTGCAATTGAACTAGAAAGAACTGTTTCAATATTACCCATTCTTAAACCATCATAAAGACGTTGAGAAGGTCTTACACAAAGATGGAAAAGGCCTGCTAGTACGCCTAAAATACCTGCTGCAATGTGATGAGACGCTACACCGCCGGGATTATAGGGATCAAAACCTTCTGCACCCCATGAAGGAGCTACTGGCTGAATAGAACCAGTGATACCGTAAGGATCTGAAACCCAAATACCAGGACCAAATAGTCCAGTAACGTGAAATGCACCAAAAGCAAAACATAAAAGTCCAGAAAGGAACAAGTGAATGCCAAAAATTTTAGGCAAGTCTAAAGCTGGATTTCCTGTTCGTGGGTCACGAAATACTTCTAAATCCCAGTATACCCAATGCCAAATAGAAGCCAAGAATAGAACACCAGATAATATAATATGTGCTGTAGCTACTCCCTCATAACTCCAAATTCCAGGATTAGATGAACTTTCTCCACTAATACTCCATCCGCCCCAAGATTGGGTAATACCCAAACGTGTCATAAAAGGAAGTACAAACATTCCTTGACGCCACATTGGGTTTAAAACTGGATCAGAAGGATCAAAAACAGCTAACTCATAAAGAGCCATTGATCCAGCCCAACCAGAAACAAGAGCAGTATGCATTAAGTGAACAGCAATTAAGCGTCCCGGATCGTTTAGCACAACTGTGTGAACACGGTACCAAGGTAGTCCCATAAATTTTTAATAAAATTTTGAATTTGCTTTACTTTCTTTGATTCGACTCTATGTTTACGTGTTTTTTGCTTGCAAAAAGACACGTAAGCATTAAAGATTTGTTTTACTAAAATAAATTTCGTGTTTTTTATTTCAATCGTGCTGAACATTTTACAAAGTAAAATGTACGCCAAAATGTATTTTAGCATCAAATCCATTTTTACATAGCCGCCATGCTTTTCACATTAAAAATGTGAGAAAATTGTGTTTGCTGTGTGTACATTTTACTGTGTCAAATGTTACAAATGCATTTTTGCAAGGCAAGTACTTCCCAGTAGGGACCTTGCCAAATATTTTGCTCCTTTGTATGCAAAAATGCATTTTTGCATCAAAAACAAGTACTAATATTTTGCAAAGCACCAAATCTCTTTTTGCAAAGGAAAATGTTGAGATCTTTCTTTAGTGTTTTTTTGCTTTTAAAAAAAAAGAAGAAGTCCAAGTAACATTTTCCTTTGAAAATGTGGATGCTGAACATTTCAAGGAAATGCAGCAAAATACATTTTTAAAATTTTTGTTTTTGCTGCGCAAAAAACACAGCAGCATCAAATCTATTTTACGTACATTTTACTGTGTCAAATCTTACAAATATATTTTTTTGCAAAATACTAAATATCCATTTTATAGCTTTTTTTTACAGTTAACAGCCACTATAAAATGTGACAATAGCGGAAACAAGTGTGAATTGTTTTATGACAATTTTTTTGTGAAACAAAAAAGATTGATTAGTCTTCGATTTCTACACTAAAAACGGAAAAAAATTAGAATTTATCTTTATTTAATAATAATATACAGTATATCACAATAGTAGAGTTTTTAAACATTTTTTATTTTTGTAAAAAAAGACTTTCATTTTATTTGTGATATTTTTTATTTTTTTAGCGTTTTTTCATTTTTCTTTTTTGTGTTTCTTTTATTTTTACAAAATAAGCACATTTTGCTTTGCAAAATAGTGACTCAATGTATTTTTGCATATTCTTTTTCGTAACATGCCCTTACGTTTTGCTCACAAAACGTAAGGGCATGTTACGAAAAAAGCCAAAAAGAGGTATGACAAAAATCATTTTTAAAAGAGACTTCGTGAGAAGATTGTCTTTAATAGAAAATAGAGTAAGGTAAGAAATTACAAGAAAGAAGCACTGTGTAAGCATGGTGGCTGTGCAAAAATGTATTTGTAACATTTGACACAGTAAAATGTACGCAAAAATAGATTTGGTGCTGAACATTTTTCAAAGGAAAATGTTCAGCATCAGCCACACATCCAACACAGTTAGGCTATGTGTCTTCTAAACGATTGTGCAAAAACCGTGATTGCAAAAATAAATTTTTGTTACAATCGTGCTTTGCACGCATAACCTATCGTCATCCTTCAACGAATGCATAGAATGAAAAAAAAAATTGTTTTGCTGTGCGTACATTTTACTGTGTCAAATGTTACAAATGCATTTTTGCAAGGCTTGCAAAACGCAAAAGTAAGCTAAAATTTAAACTTTAAAATTTTAGGCCCACACGGACTCGAACCGTGGACCATCGCCTTGTAAGGGCGCCGCTCTACCAACTGAGCTACGGGCCTTTTTTGTTATTACTAAATTGTACGTTATTTTTATTAAAAAAACAATTCTAAATTTTTGTATAATAAAGCCCTTGGTGCTACCCACCAAGTATTTCTTTCGGCACCAACCTTTTTATTTTATTTGACTAAGTGAAATGTTTATTACAACCTTTTTTTCTACTTGCCTTTTGACTTTATCAAAATGTACTTGTTAAATAAAATATTAACACAAATATTTTTAATCAAATCTCTTTTTCATAAAATAAAAAACATTGGCTTTCGACAAATGTCTGTAAAACCATTGCATTTTAATTATGTTAAGAAATTTAAAAATAAGAAGTAAAACCTTAAAAACTTTGTTTTTGTTTGCTAAGTTTTGTTTTTTTTTTTGAAAAACTTGTTTTCTTTCAGAAAACTTAGGTTTTTACTTTGTAAAAATTTAGACTTTGTAAAAACTTAAGAAACCTAGCTTTTGTTTTGCAAAAGCTTAAAATGTTTTATTTGGTAAAATGTAAGCAAAAAATATCTATTCCAGAAAATAATTACAATTCGTGCGCAGCTCTAGCATTTTGCAAGCAAAATGCAAGAGCACCTTCTACAAAGCAAACTTTATTAAAATTAATTGGTGTAAGCATTTTGCTATGCAAAATGCTACACAATTGCGCGAAACGCCAATTAATTGGTATAAACCTTAAGATTAGCGTTTTTTAAGTTTTTATTCTTTGCAAAAATACATTTTTGCACCAAAAAGACCAAAAACAAGATTAAAAAAGTCTCACTTTGCTAAATTTCAGATTATAAGTTATAGTATAAAATGAAAAAAAAAAGGAGTGGTGTCTGAGTGGTCGAAAGAGCTCGATTGCTAATCGAGTATATAGTAAACTATATCGAGGGTTCGAATCCCTCCCATTCCGATCTCAATTTTAAAAATTTAAGGTGCATATATTTTATTAAGTAAAACGTAAGCACAGTCGTCCAAAACTTTGCCGCAATTGCCGCAGATCGTACGTGCTTTGCACAATTTGTGTTGCTGAATAGCGTTGCTTTGAAAATACATTTTGCGTACATTTACATACATTTTTGCGCCATACGTTTTTATAAAGTCTTTGTTTTTTATTATCTATTAATCGCTTGTACATTTAATAATATCAAATGTAAGATTTATAAAAAATAAAAATGTAGTACAAGTAGTACAGGTAGCACGGATAGCATCCGTGTATGCAAAAATGCATTTTTGCAACACCTTCTGCGAAGCAAAACACCAGATTCTCTTTGATAATTACAGAAACCATATTAAAAACCATTAATCATAGAAAAAGAAGAAGAATAGAGTAATATAGTTCCTATTTTTGGCAAAAACAGGGAGGTTGGCGTCTCAAAAGGTAAAAAAGTGAGCCATTTTAAATTTTTTTTACTTGAAAATTGTGCTCCTATACATCTTGTAAAGGAGGACCTTTTAGCGAAGCAAATCGTATCTTGTAACATTTTCTCTTTTTTAGAAAAAAGAGAAGTTTTAGCACATTTATTTTGGTTACAAAAAACACTAGAAGTACGCCCGTAAGGCTTCGTAAAAAAGTGTAAATTACAGGTTGTCTCTTTTGATAAAGTCAAGACTGAAATACTATAAAAGGTTTTTTTTAACATTTTTATTTAATAAAAGTTTTAGCAAAAAAAAGATATATTCTTACCAAGTTTTTTTAACTGATCTCCCTATTATGATGTTTTGCATTTTGCAAGCCTTGCAAAAATGCATTTGTAACATTTGACACAGTAAAATGTACGCACAGCAAAACAATCAATTTTTGTTTATCTCTTGTTTTTTGTTTTACAAAAAACAAGAGAATTAATGGTCATACCTTTTGCTTTGCAAAATATATGTGAATGGTAATGCCCCTAAAAGGGGCAAAAGCACACGACTTACAAAAAAAAGAAGAATATTGTGTTTGTTTTTACAAACCGTTATTGTTATATTTTATTTGAGAAAATGTGCTATTTTTATAAAATAAAGAACAAAAACCATGGCCTACAGGCTATCGTCTTTTAAACACATGCATGCAGAGCGCAATTGTAACATTTTGCTATGCAAAATGTAATAGTTCTGCACAATCTTTAACTTGCAAATCATGGCCTGCAACCATGGTGGCTTTGCAAAAATAGATTTGATGTAGTTTTTACGTCCTAAAAAGGTGTAGGACAAAAATGGATTTAATGCTTTTGCAAAATGTATTTGGTGTTTTTACAGTAAAAAAACAAAGCTACTATGTCAAATCTTACAAATGTATTTGATGCCAAAATGTATTTTGTAACGCGTACAAGCATCACATTTATCGTTTTTAAAGAAAAAACGCTACTTTTACTTTTAATAAGATGCGTTCTTTGGACGATTGTATCATAGAATAAAATAAAATATATTAACCTATTTGTTTTTTACCAGTTGGTAACGTGCACGTGCACGCTTGAACAAAAAATTAGCCTCTACTTTTTGTTTTTGACCTTCAGCTTGTTCTAATTTGGTTTTAGCTGTATTATAGTTATTTTCCGCCTCATCTAGGTTTATAGTTTCTGCAGATTGAGCCTCATTTACCAAAATAGTAACTCTATTTTGTTTTACAAGAGCAAATCCTCCCATTAAAGCAGCAGATGTCCATTCACTTTTTGTTCGAATAAGCATTACACCGATGTCCAAAGCGGTAATAAGTGGTGCATGACTTGACAAAACTCCCATTTGTCCCGTATTTGTGGGTAATATTATCTCATCAGCTTCTTGATTCCAAAAAATACGATCTGGAGTCATGATACAAATTTGTAGGTTCATAAAAGTTAAATAGTAAAAAAATCTATCATAAATTTCTTTTTTATTTTTATTGTTTTTTATGAAATAAAAAACACCAGAAAAAGAATTAAAAACAAAGAACTGATATTTTTAAACACCAGCTCTTTGTTTTTTATAAAATATCACATTTTTATTTCATAAAAATGTTTTAACCTTGTAAACACAAACTGCTTCTACATTTTGTTTACAAAGTGTAGACTTCGCAGAAGGTGGTGTGTTGTGCTGAACATTTTGCTCCTTTGTGATGCTGAACATTTGACTTTGCTTTGCAAAAATACATTTTTGCACCAAATGCATTTGTAAGATTTTACATAGTAAAATCTACGCACTAAATACATTTTTGCATCAAATACATTTTTGCATCTTTTGCATCAGCCACCATGGTTACATTTTGCATAGCAAAATGTTATAATCGTGCAAAGCACGCATAGTGCCTAATGCAAAAATGCATTTGATGCAAAAATGTATTTTCACTTAGCAAAATGCATTTTTGCCACCATGTTTACACGGGTCGTATCTGCCTTAGAATTTTTTTCTTATTTTTATCCTTTTTCTTTTAAAGAAGCTGCTTTCGAGATAGCTTCATCTACATTACCTACAAGGTAAAAAGATTGTTCTGGTAAATCATCTAATTCGCCAGAAAGCACTTTGTTAAATCCTTCAATAGTTTCTCCCAAACTAACGTATTTTCCCGGAGATCCAGTAAAAACTTCAGCCACGAAGAAAGGCTGAGATAAAAAACGTTCAATTTTACGAGCTCGATCTACCACCAGTCTATCTTCTTCAGATAATTCATCTAAACCTAAAATAGCAATGATATCTTGTAACTCTTTGTAACGTTGTAAGGTTTCTTTTACATTTTGTGCACAACTATAGTGATCTTCTCCAACAATCCAAGGTTGCAACATAGTAGAAGTTGAATCTAGAGGATCTACCGCTGGGTAAATACCTTTAGAAGCTAACCCTCGAGAAAGAACAGTTGTTGCATCTAAATGGGCAAAAGTAGTTGCTGGAGCAGGATCAGTTAAATCATCTGCTGGTACGTAAACGGCTTGAATTGAAGTTATAGAACCATCTTTAGTAGACGTAATTCTTTCTTGTAATCCACCCATTTCAGTAGCAAGAGTAGGCTGATAACCTACAGCTGATGGCATACGACCTAACAATGCGGAAACTTCAGAACCTGCTTGAACAAAACGAAAAATGTTATCAATAAAAAGTAAAACATCTTGTTTGCTCACATCACGAAAGTATTCTGCCATCGTAAGCGCAGTTAAACCAACTCGCATACGAGCTCCAGGCGGTTCGTTCATTTGACCGTAAACAAGTGCAACTTTTGATTCAGAGATATTATCTTCATCAATAACTTTAGATTCTTTCATTTCTGCATAAAGGTCATTACCTTCTCGAGTTCGTTCGCCTACACCTCCAAAAACAGAAACCCCTCCATGTGCCCTTGCAATATTATTAATCAATTCCATGATTAATACAGTTTTTCCTACACCAGCTCCACCAAATAAACCTATTTTTCCTCCACGACGGTATGGAGCAAGTAGATCAACCACTTTAATACCTGTTTCAAAAATAGAAAGCTTAGTATCCAAGTCTACAAAAGCTGGAGCAGATCTATGAATTGGAAATCCTTCTTTACTTTTTACAGGACCTAAATTGTCAACTGGTTCACCGAGCACATTAAAGATACGACCTAATGTAGATTGTCCTACAGGCACAGTTAAAGGTTTTCCGCTATCGGTTACCTCCATTCCTCGCATCAAGCCATCAGTAGCATTCATAGAAATTGCGCGAACGCAATGATCTCCTAACAATTGCTGAACCTCACATGTAACAGAAATTGTTTGACCTGCTTGATTTTTTCCACTAACAAGTAAAGCATTATAAATATTGGGCATTTTACCTGGGGGAAAAGTCACGTCTAAAACTGGACCAATAATTTGTGTAACGCGACCTAAATTTTTTGTTTTTACAGAAGAACTCATATTAATGATATTGTCAGCTTTAAATTAAAATTTTCATCTTGCTTTTTAATTTATGGTGCCGAAGGCACAATTGTGGCTTCGCCACCATGAAAAAGAGATTTTTTCGTGCATCTTTACTTTATAAATTTGTAACCGTGCCTTTTAGTTTTTCGCTTCTTTCTTTTTTTGTTTTTTTTTTGGCAACGCACCAAACAAAAACCGCTTTCAGATTTACGAGCAAAATGTATTTGGTGCAGAAATGCATTTTTGCGAAGCCTTAGTGTCGTTGCCACTACGTGCCGTGCGCAGTATAAAAAGCGCTCGCAACACCTTGCTTCTTATATTTACTCCGCTTTTATCTTAAAAATAAAAATATCAGTGTCACCATTTTGCATAGCAAAATACAACACAACTTTATAAAAGAAAACCAAAAAGACGTGATGTTTTTTATTTCGTCTCTTTTTTTACAAAGTAAAAAAGACCAAGACTACTGATAACTTTACAAAGTTTTAGAGAAGGTAGTGTGCTGTGCAAAGATGGCTTGATGCAAAAATGTATTTTTGCAAAGCAAAGCGTACATTTTCCTTTGGAAAATGTTCAGCGAGGCGAGTAAAATGCAAAACGGTTTGTTTTTTATTTGATAAAAATATCACAAAGAACCACATTTTTTATAAAATGAAAAAGAAGTATGAACATTTTACGAAATAAAATGGAAGATGCCTTGCCTTTAAAAAAAGTAAGCTTTTTCAAAGCCATGGTGGTTTTGTTTTCCTTACATTTTAACTTTGTCAAGATTTTTAAAAACTAACAGAAATCTTGCCAAAATACATTTTGGCATCACACTTTATATGGTAGAATGTAAATTTAGTGATTTTTTACAAAAAATAAAGGAATATGGGAAAATTATATTTTTGTAAAAAAACTCTTTTTAGTACATTTTTATATATTCTTATTTTATAAAAATAGAAAAAGTAAAAATGCATGCAAAACTTTTTTATTTTGCCTTTTTTATTATAATTAATAATTAGATGTTTTGTAAAATTACAAAACAAAAAAAAAACAATAAAGCTTCATAGAAGGTGATGTGACTGGCCCCTGTCGTGACATTTTATAATGTTTGTTTTTTGTGCGTACATTTTACTATGTAAAATGTTACAAATGCATTTGGTGCTGCTGTGTTTTTTGCGCAGCAAAAAACAAAGGCAGTGCAAAAATTTATTTTTGCATTACAAAGGAGCAAAATGTGATGCGTACATTTTACTGTGTAAAATGTTCAGCATTAGGAAAATTTGATTTTTGCTCTGCAAAAATTTAGAAACAAAAAACTTAGTTATTATGTAAAAAGGGGTTTTTTTTACTGTATAAAAATTAGACCAAATTTTTAAAACTTCAATAAAAATTATCCTTTTTATTAAGATTTTACTTTTATTACAAAATTCTAAACTATCATATCAAAATTATATGTTCTACTCAAGTTTTAATCATTTTAATTTATTTATCTACACCTATTAATTGCATATTACTTTTCATGCGCCCTTACGGGAGATCAAGCAATTGTGTTGCTTCGCAGAAGGTGTTGCAAAAATGCATTTTTGCATACACGAATGTGTGGCTGATGCTGAATATTTTCCTTTGCAAAAATACATTTTTGCACAGCCACCATGGTTACCACCAACACTTTACGGCGTAGAATGTTAGACATAAGATATAAATTGTTGATACACTTTATTTTATATTTTATGAAATAAAATGTAGGACATTTGTTTCACTAAGATTCTTTCATGGTCTTGCAAAACTGCATTTGATGCAAAAATGTATTTTTGCGTACATTTTACGAAGTAAAATGTTCAGCACAGCCACCAGAGGACATAAAGTTTTTTTTTATTTTGTAGAAGTTTCAAAACTAAATTTTTGGTATTTGTAGTTTTTAAAAGGACAAAGTCTCGTAAACGAAATAAAGTCTTCTTTTTTATAAAGTGCACGTAATAAATAAAAAAACGGGAAGTTTGACTTTACTAAAAGGTTATAAGTATAAATGTAGATTCAAAAATACTATTTTAAATTTGTGCATACATTTTATTTTGTCAAATCTGCTATTTTTATGCTGGTTATGTGTTTTGCTTTGCAAAAAGCAACATAATTGTGCACAGTATTATGAAATAAAAAACAAAACTCTTTACGAAGCATGGTGGCTGTTCCAAAATGCTGTGTTTTTTGCTTTTTTCTTTTTTGCTTTGCAAAAAATACTAAAAAGAAAATTTATTTTGGCTGTGCAAAAATACATTTTTGCATCACATTTTACTTCGTAAAATGTTCAGCAAGGCAAATCGTCGTGGTGGATTTTGCTATGCAAAATGCAAAGCATTTTTTACATTTTACTATATAAAATGTACAGAGTAAAAAAATCGAAAACTAATACTAAAAATTAAAAATAATCTTATTATGTTTGAATTCATTCGCATTTTTTTTGCATTCCTAATTATCTTATTTGTGGTTCTTCAGACGCGAAATCCAAATAAATTGCTCAGAGATCTTCATGAAACAGAAATTTTTAGTTATCAAGAAGCCAAATGGTTTATTAGGTTTATGACATGGTTTTCTAGTTTTTCATTTTTAATTATGACTTTTTTAGCCTCATTAAGATAATATTCTTTAATGAAATGTATAAATATTATTTCTTTTAAATTACATTTTTATTTGTAATGTAAAAGATGTAAAAAAGGTTATTTTTTTAATATTTTTTACCAATAATCTCTAATCTTTCAAGTCTTTGTTTTTTTGCTTCTATTCCGTTTTACCAAATGGAATCGACGCAAAAACAAAGGAAAATGTTGAGCATCTTTCTTTTTAGTGTTTTTTGCAAAGCAAAAAAGAAAGGAGCAAGTCCTAACATTTTCCTTTGAAAAATGTGATGCTGAACATTTTCCAAGGGAAAATGTACGCGTTGCCAAAATACATTTTGGCACTGCCTTTGTTTTTTGCTGCGCAAAAAACACAGCAGCATCAAATCTATTTTTGCGTACATTTTACTGTGTCAAATCTTACAAATACATTTTTCAAAGTACTAAATCCATTTTTTGTTCACAGCTTTTTTGCAACACAAGCAAAAAAGTTTTTGTTTTATTTAATATTTTTTGTAATTAAATGAGAAAACTTGAAGACTAAACAATTTAAACATAGTTTGATATGATATAAAATATAAATGCGGATTTAGTTCAGTGGTAGAACGCCAGCCTTCCAAGCTTGATGTCGCGGGTTCGAGTCCCGCAATCCGCCATTAAATTTTCTATTGATGCTTTTTTTTACTATTTTTACACGTGCTTTCTTTTTGTTTGTTTTTACTGCTTAACTTTTGTAAGCAGTAAAAACAAACAAAAAGAAAGCAATCAAAATGCACATCTATCAAAAACAAAGACTTGAACATTTTTATCAAATAAAAATATAAGTAAAATGTGTGCACAAATTTAAAAGAGTTTTTTAGTTTTAAATTTAGAGAGTAACATCTTGTATTATAATAAATATAATAATACTGTTCCACTATTTTTACACTTTTTACGAAGCCTTTACTTTCATTTTGTTTATGTAACACAATAATAATATAAGGACAAATATTGTTCATATTCAATGTTGTAACTTGTACAGACTTTTTTTAAGATTATTGTGCTAGCATAATTGGTTTGCCTTGTGTTTTCAAAATACATTTTAGCATCTTTCTTTTTAGTGTTTTTTGCTACCCTTACAACCCTTACAAAGGAGCAAAATGTTAGAAGCACTTGCTGAACATTTTCCAAGGGAAAATGTACGCAAAAATGTCTTTGGTACCAAAATGCTATGAATAAAAAATGCGGTGAACAAAAAATGCATTTAGTGCTTTGCAAAAATGTATTTGTAACATTTTCCCTTGGAAAATGTTCAGCATCACAAAGGAGCAAAATGTTCAGCAACAAGTAAAAACTTAGAAAACAAAATGTAAGTTTGCACAATTTTGTCAAAATGTTCAAAAAAATCTATAAAAATGTGAGCATAATAAGAAAGTAAATAAAAAACAAAACTTTTCTTACACATATTTTACTAAAATATGTAAAAAATGCAGGACATAAAATAAAAATGTAAGTAAGAACATTTTTTTTTTTTTATAGTTATCTATATTCTATATAACAAATATCAAAAGTATGTTTTTTTTAAATAGTAGTTCTCACCTTGTCAAAATCATTTTTTTTACCAAAATAAATTTGGCTACAATTAAGATTTTTCTACCAACAATAAATTACTTTGATAGGTTGAAAGAGGGTGCTTTTACAGGACTTACGATAAATCTAAATTTATCATTGCCATATAATTTTTTTGACCTATTAAGAAAAATTGGATTTGTCATAAACTCTTTTTATGATATAAAAATAATGGAATCTTTGCTGGAAAGTTTTCTTTTTTTGCTTTTAGTTACCGTATTTATCTACTGGTTTGAAACTGTTTTTCACTCAAAGGCTGAAAGACAACAATTTGCTAGCTCAATGGTCAAATTATCTAATTTTTCACTAACTTTCTTATTAGGTATAAGATGGATCACAAGTCATCATTTTCCGTTAAGCAATTTATATGAATCACTTATCTTTTTGAGTTGGAGTCTAACAGTAATTCACTTAATTTTAGAGAAAACAACTCATACTTTACTTATCGGCGTACTTCTTTCCCCAATTACTTTATTTGTAAATGGTTTTGCTCTCTTTACTTTACCAACAGAAATGCAAAAGGGAAATTTTTTGACGCCTGCTCTTCAATCAAATTGGTTAATGATGCACGTAACTGTTATGATTTCTAGTTATGCAGCCTTGCTTTCTGGATCTATTTTAGCTATAGCTTTCTTAGTAATTACTCGGGATATCGATACAAGTCATGAAGGCAAAGCCACAATCGTACAAAAGATGCCTGGTGGTTTTATTCCCAAAAAGAGGACTACAATTGCCGCAGGCCATCAATCTCCTGATTTCGCTTTGCGAGATAAAATAGAAACGTTTTGTGATACAGAATGTCACACACAATTTGCCTCAAACTCAGAGCAACCCCTTTTTAGTGAAATAATTGAAAAAAATTATAAAAATTTAGTTTTTGCAGAGCAAAACAAACAAATTTTGCTTAACCCTAAACTTTCCCTCCAAAAAACGTCGTTTTTGGGAAATGAAAATCATTTTTCACAAAAAGAAGAGATAGATTCTAACTCTTTTTTAACAAAATCTTTTTTGAGAGAAAAAGATGTGTTAAAAAATAGAACAAATTTGGCAAAAACTTTAGATAACCTTAGTTATCGAACTATTGGAATAGGATTTCCTTTACTTACAATTGGTATTTTATCTGGTGCTGTTTGGGCTAATGAAGCATGGGGATCCTATTGGAGTTGGGACCCAAAAGAAACATGGGCACTTATTACATGGTTTCTATTTGCTATTTATCTTCATACAAGGATTACTAAGGGGTTGCAAGGGAAAAAACCAGCAATTATAGCCACTGTTGGATTTATTGTAGTCTGGATTTGTTTTCTAGGAGTCAATTTAGCAAGTCAAGGGCTTCACACTTATGGTTGGTTACAATAAAATAAAGATCTAGTAAACTATAAAAATGAAGGTCTCCTTTTACTTTGTAGAATATTCATCGTCCTGCGGACAATTGTGTTACTTCTAACATTTTGTTTACAAAATGTTAGAAGTAACACAATTGTTTAAAAGACGGATAGCGAGAATTTTTACAAAATAAAAACTACCATTAGTGTTACCTCTTCAAAAGAAGCAAAAGCAACGTACTTCTTTGTAATGTCAATTTACATAAAAAAACAGTTTTTGTGAAAATAAGAACATCAATATCTTGTTTTGCAAAAATATATTTTTGCATCAACAAAATGTGCTGTTTTTTATTTTATAAAAAACAAAATAGAAGAAGCCTTGTAAAAAAGGGAGTGGTGTTTTTTTCAATCGTGTAGGATTTTATAAGCTTTGTTTTTTTACTAAGTCAAAAATACAGCATAACCATCAATAAAAAAATAAAATCCTAAGTTTTTGCTTCTTTGCGTTGCCAAAATGCTTGCTGAACATTTTACGAAGTCAAATACAAACATTTTCCTTTGAAAATGAAAAGTACGCAAAACAATATTTTCCTTTGATAAAATGTACGCGTTGCTAAAAATACATTTTGGCATCAAATAAATTGTATTAAAGATTTGACATAGTAAAATCTACGCTTTTTTTACTATGTAAAAAACACCAAATACATTATTTGCATCAAATAAATTTTTGCAAGGCATCAAATGCATTTTTGTACTAAAAACCAAGTTTTCATTACATTTTGCAAAGTAAAATGTAAGAAAACCTCTTTTTATTTTTATTAGATCTTATAAAAAAAGAAATTAATGATATAATTTATTAACTTAATTTTAAAATACTTTATTAAAAAAACCAAAATTTTTAATTGACTTTGTAAAAATATTTACGTTATAAATAGTCAAAATTTTAAGATGGTTTTGCGTTTTGTTTGCCTTGTTTTTAGTGTTTTTTGCAAAGTCCTTCCGGACGTAGCAAAAAACAAAGAAGCAAAAAAAAACAGCACAGCACCTTCTGCAAAGCAATTAGTAAAAAGTAAGGCTTCGCAGAAAGTGCTGTGCTGTGCACGATAAGGTAGAGAAAACATTAGCCTAACTGTGACAATAATAAATTATAAAAAAGGAGATTTCTCATTTATGAGTAAAGTATACGACTGGTTTGAAGAACGTCTTGAAATTCAATCTATTGCAGATGATATTACAAGTAAATACGTTCCACCTCATGTAAATATATTTTATTGTTTGGGTGGTATTACGTTAACTCTATTTTTGGTTCAAGTAGCCACTGGATTCGCTATGACTTTTTATTATCGACCAACAGTGGCAGAAGCTTTTGCTTCAGTACAATACATCATGACGGATGTTAATTTTGGTTGGTTAATTAGATCAATTCATAGATGGTCTGCAAGTATGATGGTATTAGTAATGATTCTTCACACATTCCGAGTTTATCTTACTGGTGGATTCAAAAAACCACGTGAACTTACATGGGTAACTGGTGTAATATGGCAGTATGTACGGTTTCTTTCGGTGTGACTGGATACTCACTTCCTTGGGATCAAGTAGGTTACTGGGCGGTAAAAATTGTAACGGGTGTACCTGATGCAATTCCAGTAGTAGGTCCAACATTGGTAGAACTATTACGTGGAGGAGTAGGTGTAGGACAATCTACCTTAACTCGTTTTTACAGTTTACATACTTTTGTATTACCTTTAGCAACAGCAGTTTTCATGCTGATGCATTTCTTAATGATTCGTAAACAAGGAATTTCAGGGCCCCTTTAAAAAGATACTTTTTTTATCTTATAAGGTTAATCTTATTTTTCTGTTTTGTTAAAGTTGAATATGCCCTTGTTTTTTGCTTTGCAAAAAATAAATAGTTGCAAAAATCGCCTGATGCAAAAATATATTTGGTGCGTACATTTTACTTCGTAAAATGTTACAAATGCATTTCTACAACGCCAAGCACCAAATGCTTTTTTGCAAAGCAAGGCAACTGCTTTGTTTTTTGCTTCTTTGCAAAAATGCATTTTTGCACTAAAAACATAGCACTCCATTTTTGCACGGGTTTTATGTGGTAAAATGTTACCAAAATGTTCTTACAAAGTCTTAGTTTTTTCAAAAAAAACAAGTAAAAAAGAACGTGTACAAAAATCTTAGAATTCTATAAATGTAATCGAACCCAAACAAAATTTACATTTGACTAAAATAGATAAGTTTTTAGTGTTTCGTATTTATTGTAATTTTATAAGAAAGAAAGTTTTCGTTTTTTGTAGAAACTTAACTAAAGCAAAAAAGAATAAAAAATTGGCCTGTTTTTCTTAGCGAGTAGTTTTGGCATTAAGTTTTATTTTATAAAACTTAATGCCAAAACTTCAACATTTTATTTTATAAAATGTGGTGCCAAAATAAATTTTGGCAAGACTTTATTAAAAAGTCGCGGTTGCAAAAATGCATTTTTGCTCCAATTGCGGCAAAGCTGCCATGGTGCGTAGCACAATCTTTCTTCGGAATCATGACCTGATGCAAAAATGTATTTTTGCATCAGGCATCATGCTTTTCACATTAAAAATGTGAGAAAATTGTGATGCCTTTAAAAGGCGTAAATAATACCCTATGCGATTGTGGCTGTGTTGAACATTTGTACGCAAAAATACATTTTTGCGTACATTTTACAGTGTCAAATGTTACAAATGCATTTTTGCAACACCATGCTTTGCACTGAGCATTTTACTTCGTAAAATCAAAGCGAAGCATTTATTACAAAAACTTTTCATATTAGAGAAAACCTGAAACGTTAGCTACGATTTGTTATACATATTTGTTATCGGCTTAGCTGAACCTGCTTTTTTTTAGAAATTTTACCAGAATAATAAACTTTTGGGTGTTCTTCTTATGGCTGGAGTGCCTGCAGGTTTCAAAACCCTTTCCATATTAGGAGACTCTACATTATGGCTGTTACAAAAAAACCTGACTTATCTGATCCTATTTTACGAGCAAAATTAGCTAAAGGTATGGGTCACAATTATTACGGTGAACCTGCTTGGCCAAACGATTTGTTATACATATTTCCAGTTGTTATTTTGGGAACATTTGCGTCTGTTATCGGCTTAGCTGTATTAGATCCAGCAGCAATAGGTGAACCTGCTAATCCTTTTGCAACACCTTTAGAAATTTTACCAGAATGGTATTTTTACCCAGTATTTCAAATACTTCGAACAGTACCTAATAAACTTTTGGGTGTTCTTCTTATGGCTGGAGTGCCTGCAGGGCTTTTAACTGTTCCTTTTATTGAAAACATTAACAAATTTCAAAACCCTTTCCGTCGACCTGTAGCTACAGCTGTTTTTCTTGTAGGAACAGCTGCTTCTATTTGGCTGGGAATTGGTGCTACATTACCTATTGACATTTCATTAACTCTTGGACTTTTTTAAATTAGAGCAAGTCTAAGTTTTTACAAAGTAAAAACCTAAGTTTTCCGAAAGAAAACAAAACTTAATGTAAATGTACAGGGTATATTTCTGTCATTGAGTGCATTTTACAATGTAAAATGATCACACCAATAAATAGAGCCGCAAAATCTCTGAAAGAGAAACTACTACTAAAAGTATATTAGTAAGCTTATCAGCAAATGTGAAAGGGTAAAAAAGACAAAGACTTTTCTTTTGAAAAGTAAAGGTCTTATAAAAAGTCTGAAAAGATTAAAAGTCTAAAAGGAAAAATTATTTAATTAGTCACTTCCTTTATGTATCTTTTTATTCCAAATCTAAATAAAAAATGAGATCAATAAAAGATAGAAATTTGCGTTCAAAGTCTTCTCCGAAGTTCAATAAATAAAGGTTGCTTAAAAGGTTGTTTCAGCCTAGAAAGAAAAATGACGTCTTCTTCTAAAGGAAAATGTTGGCACTTTTTTTGCAAAGAAAGATGCATCATTGTTCAATGATATTCCACATAGTAATTCTGTTGTCACCAATAGATTTTTACTATGTAAAATGTGCACCAAGAAACATTTTTGCATACACGGATGTGTGGTAACGGCAAAATGCCACATCTTCACTTGTGCAGATGCATGCTACTACCTAATCTGAATTACAATGAGCCGCAAAATCAGCCGTTTCTGAAAAAAAT
>CP054672.1:40417132-40492132 GCA_013348765.1 Carpinus viminea | reverse complement strand
GATAATAAAAAGAACCAATCTAAAGTAAAAGAAGGTGTAGATCAAAACCTACAAAGCAAAATAAAAGGGAGTAAATCATAAAATTTACCAGACTTATTATTAAAAATCAATTGTACTATGCATCATGATCTTCGGCAATTAATCTTAACCTCTACGCATTTAAAATGCATTTTTGCATAGCCACAATAGGACGTGGTCTACGAAATGGTTGTGTTCTATTTTGCGAGTAAAATAAATAGCCACCATTGTTTATTAAGAGTGATCTCAAATTTTAAAAAGCAAACTCTCAAATTTTCATTGGTGGCAAAGCAGATGCTTGGTGAGTACCACCAAGGAATTTATATTTTGAAAAAAAAAAATGTAAAAATATAGAGTAAAATTTTTCTATATCATTAATCGGTAGTAATACATTAAAAAAATTTTATTTTAATCTTTTACAAAAAAAGACTCTTCTATTTAAAAGTAATAAAATATTTTAAACAATTAACCTTTAACTTTATATAATAGCTTTTATTAAAAAAATAGAATCTTTAGATTTGTTTTGCAAAAACTTATATTAAAGTTTATTTTCTTTTTTTGTATGATAAACTAGTCCTTATTTTGCTAAATAATTTAAATAAATTATTATCTTTGCAGAGGGTGCTGTGCAAAAATACATTTTTGCAAAACGAATTATTAAGTTTCTGGACTTGATAAAAGAGTTTATTTAAAAAGATTGTAAACTACAAGTAAAAAGAAAAACTTTTTTTAGTTTTTAAAAACCGTGATTTGCATGTTTTACAAAACAATTTTGTTTTCTAAGACTTTTTTTGATATAAAATTTGCATTATTATTTTTTTTGTATAACTAAACTATGTATTATGATCTCTCATATTTTATATGATAAAATATTGATAGATACACTTTAGAAACAAAATATTAAACACAATCACTTAAAGAGGCATGCTTCCAAAAGAAAATTGTGTTGCATTTTGCTATGCAAAATACATACATCATTGGCGCTTCGTGCAATTATGGCAAAGCCACCATTGCCTACCATCTTTTTATATTTTGTATTTCGTTTTCAAAACAATAGAAAAACAGTTTTGCAATGCAAAATGTAAGACATAATATTTTAATTTCATTTTTTATTTTGTAAATTTTTAGTTTCTTACAACATGTAAGTCTAAATTTTTACTTATTGCTAAACATTTTCCTCTGGAAAATGTACGCAATAATATATTTTTGCATCTGTATTTTTAGTGTTTTAGTGTATTTCATACACTACATTTTCTAATTCATTTTATTTCAAAAACTAAGTTTTATTAAAAAATATAATATTTACCATTTAAATTTTCTACTTTGTAATTTTAACAATGTAACTCTTTCAGTCCTTGTTGGTTTCAAAAAAACAAAAACTTTTTTCAAAACCTTTGTTTTTGCTTTTTCTTTTTACTTTTTTTGTAGAAACCCTTGTTTTTTGCTTTATTTTTTACAAAATAAAAAACATCATGTTTTACTTGCAAAACTGCATTTAATGCAAGACAACGCAAGGCATCAGTAAAATCTACACACGACTTTGTTAAATATCCAATTTTTTTTGTTTTATAAAAAACATTCCACACAAAAGTTTCAAAATGAGCTAGGAGGGATTCGAACCCCCGACTCTGTGGTTCGTAGCCACATGCTCTAGTCCACTGAGCTACAAGCCCTTTTATGTAAAAAAAGATAGGCAAAAATAAAAAAAAAAAAAAATCTTTTTTTAATAATATCACAACTCTAAATTTTTGCGTAGCAAAACTAAAAAAAAGAAAACAATTTTAATTCTAGTTATTTTTACAAAATAGATAATAAATTTTATATTTATTTCAAGAAAAAAAACAAGAAATTTATTTTCAGAAAATAAAAATTAAATAAGCTGTAATTTGTAAGTTTGTCCATTTAAGAAATGTGGCATAAACGTTATGTTTTACAAAAAATATGAATTTGTTTTTTGCTTTGCAAAAAACAGAATTATGGACGCACACAATTGTCCAGAAAACGCATGGTGATTGTGCAAAAATGCTTTTTGGCAACGCGTACATTTTTCAAAGGAAAATATTCAGCTCGTCAAATAGATACAACATGAATTTATTTGTTTTTTTATTTTATAGAAAACACGGTATCACAAAAAAAATTAATTGCACCTTGTTTTACCTTGTAAAAACACCACATTTTACTTGAAAAAATATGAAAAAGCATAAAATTTTTTCTTACGCTACTTTGTAAAACAATTATAAAACAATGCTTTAAAAAAAAAATTGTGTTTTTTGTGCAAAAACGCGTTTGATGCAAAAATTTATTTTTGCAACGCATCATATTTTGCTTGCATTTTTTTTTTTGCAAGGCAAAAAACACATGGTGGCTTTGCCACAATTGTAGCAAAAATGCATTTTTGCAACCATGGTTACATTTTGCATAGCAAAATGTTACAATCGTCCGAAGGACGCATGCTTTGCGAAGCAAAGATTGTGTATTGCGGCCATCGTCTGTAAGACGATGCGATCGAAGATCAAAGCGCTAAACACAGCATAGCCACTATAGTAAAAATAAAATAGAAATAAGGAGGTATAACATTGGAAAATCAATTAAATTTAGAGTCATCAGCTAGTAGTACTCAAAATTCCCGGACAATTGTAGTAACTTCTGGCAAAGGTGGAGTTGGAAAAACAACTGCAACTGCTAATTTAGGAATGTCTATTGCTCGTCTTGGCTATAGAGTAGCATTAATAGACGCAGATATTGGCTTACGAAATTTAGATTTGTTATTAGGTTTAGAAAATCGAATATCTTATACTGCAATGGATATATTAGAGGGCCAATGTAGATTGGATCAAGCTTTGACACGTGACAAACGCTGGAAAAATTTATCCCTTCTTTCTATATCTAAAACACGCCAACGGTATAATGTGACACGAAAAAATATGGAAAATTTGGTCGCTTCCATATGTTCTTTGGGATATCATTTTATTTTAATCGATTGTCCTGCAGGAATAGATGTTGGTTTTATTAATGCTATCTCGCCAGCAAAAGAAGCTCTTATTATAACAACACCTGAAATTACAGCCATTAGAGATGCTGATAGAGTGGCAGGGCTTTTAGAAGCCAATAATATTTATAATGTTAAATTATTGGTAAACAGAGTTCGCCCAGACATGATTCAAAAGAATGACATGATGTCTGTACGCGACGTTCAAGAAATGTTAGGTATTCCATTATTAGGTGCCATACCAGAAGATAACCATGTGATAATTTCTACAAATCGGGGCGAACCATTAGTTCTAAAAAGAAAATTAACTCTTTCAGGTATTGCTTTTGAAAATGCAGCACGTCGTCTTATAGGAAAACAAGATTATTTTATTGATCTTTCAACACCGTACAAAGGTATTTTTCAAAAAGTTCAAGATATGATTTTTGGGACATAGTTTTTTACACTTGCAAGGAAAACTTGGTTTTCGTGCATTTTCTAAACAAAATGTAAGAAAAGTAAAAAACAAATAAAACAAAAACATCACATTTCAAGTTTTTGCTTTTCAAAAACCAGGTCTCCTAAGTTTTTGATGCTGAAGATTTTGCTCCTTTGTACGCAAAAAGACTTTTTTGCATCAAATTCATTTTTGCAGGAAGTCTAAATTTTTACAAAGTAGAAACTTAGAAAACAAAACTTAGCAAACTTTTATTTCCATTGGTGCCTGTGCAAAAATGCATTTGATGCCAAAATACATTTTGGCAACCAATGGTGGCTTTGACACAATGGCGCGAAGCGCCAAAGGATCTTTAATCAAATTGAAAAAATAAAAGACTTTGCCTTTGTTTTACTAGGTTTTTTTTTGAAAAAACTCGTGATTGGTACCCTTTACTTGCAAAAATGCTGTGTTTTTTGCTTCTTTTTTTTTTGCAAACCGCTTTTTAACATTTTGTTTACAAAATGTAAGCTTCTAACATTTTGCTCCTTTGTAAGGGTAGCAAAAAACACTAAAAAGAAAGACGCAAAAATGTATTTGGTGCTTTGCAAAAATACATTTTTGCATCATATCTTGTTTTGCAAAAATATATTTTTGCACCAACAAAATGTTACAAATGGTTTTGATGCCAAAATGCATTTTGGCATCAAATGCATTTTTGCAAAGAAAAATTTAATAAGCAAATATTTTTTTAAAAGTTTCTCTTACTTTATCACCAGAGTCTATAGACTCTAAAGGGTCTTTTCGTAATCGATGGTTTAAAGAAAGGGGAAGTACACGAAAAATATCCTGTGGACTTACTTCAACACGTTCTTCAAATGCGGCCAAGGCTTTACTTGCACGATTTGTAACTATATCTCCACGTAAACCATCAATATTAAGTTGAGAACATATTTGTGAAATTTTAACACGTAAATCGTAACTAATTTCTACTTTTTTTAAAAGTTCACGTGCATTTACTATTTTTTTTGTTAATTCTTGCTGAGATTGAACATAACTTTCTCTAAAATCAACCGGAGAACGATCAAAATTTGCTCTTTCTTCAACAATTTTGACACGCAAGGAAGGGTCTTTAACAGTTCCGATTTGAGCATGCATTCCAAACCTATCCAATAATTGAGGTCGTAATTCACCTTCTTCTGGATTTCCAGAACCCACAAGAATAAAACGTGCTGGATGACTAATAGAGATACCTTCTCTTTCGACAGTATTCCAACCTGAAGCAGCTGAATCTAAAAGAACATCTACAAGATGGTCATCAAGCAAGTTAACTTCATCCACATATAAAATTCCACGATTTGCTTTAGCTAAAAGTCCTGGCTCAAATGCTTTTATGCCCTCTGTTAATGCTTTTTCAATATCAATTGTGCCACAAACACGATCTTCTGTAGCTCCTAAGGGAAGATCAACCATCGCTATTTTTTTTGTAATAATGGGCAACTTTTCTTTTTTGAAAAGTCTGTTACGTACTTCCTCACTCATTAGCTCTGGATCTTCAGGATCAGAATTAAAAGGATCATTGGCTACCATTTTTATATCTGGGAGAAGATCTACTAAAGCTCTAACTGTAGTAGATTTTCCAGTACCACGGTCTCCCATAACCATAACCCCGCCAATTCTAGGATCAACCACATTGAGAAGAAGAGCTAATTTCATTTCTTCTTGACCCACAATAGCGGTGAAAGGAAATACAGGTCGGCTTTGTTCTTCGGTAAAAATATTTTTCATCATGTTTTTAATTACTAAAATCTTTATGAAATAGAAATGCGATGTTTTTGTTTTTTTTTGGAAAACTTATTTTCTTTCAGAAAACTTAGGTTTTTACAAAGTAAAAACTTAGACTTTGTAAAAGACAAAGTATTTTATGTGCGTTGCCAAAATATAGTGCTGAACATTTTACGAAGTAAAATGTACGCAAAAATACATTTTTGCATCAATTACATTTTGGCAACCATGGTGGCTGTGCAAAAATGCATTTGGTACAAAAAAAGCATTTGGTGCGTTGCAAAAATGCATTTCTGCAACGCACCAAATGCTTTTTTACCTACATTTTCCTTTGGAAAATATTCAGCAACACAATCGTGTTGCATTTTGCTATGCAAAATGCTTACACGCATGGCCTGATAACGTGATGTGTATTTTACAAGCTAAAATTGAGGTCAATTTATGATGACTTATATTTAACATTTAACTTTTTACTATGTACAACATAAGCCATCATCTTCTTTGTTTTACTGACATTTTAATTCTGTAAAAATGTTAAACTGTAAGCACAAATTGTGCTACATCACCTTTTAATGTCATGTTTTTTATAAAACAAAAAACAAGATACAAACAAAGTCTAAATTTTTACCAAGTAAAAACCTAAGTTTTCCGTAAGAAAACAAGGAAGCACCAATCAAATATTATAAATATCATCTTTTATACCTTTTTTATTTTAATAAAATAAAAAAATTTTCTACAAATAGTTTCTAAAACACAAGTGTAGGTTGTACATTTTGTTTACAAAATGTAAGGGTTTTACTATACAAAATGAAAAGTAACAGTTTGCTTTGCAAAATAGCTCATTTTTGATGTTAAAGATTTTCAGAAAATGAAAGTGTGAGTAGTCAAAATGTTTAAATCGATAAGAACCCTTATTTATGGTGTTGCAAAAATGTATTTTTGCACAGCCATAATCGTGGTTTGCGCGCATGAAACATTGGCTTTGGATTTTGCATAATAAAAAGCAATAGTGGCGCTTTGCGCATTGGTCCTGCAAATAATTGTAGCAAAAATGCATTTTTGCAACCATTGCATAAGAGGAATGAGTAATTGTGCTTCTTAGTTTTTTGCTTTTCTGCTTTTCTGCTTTTTTGTTTTTTTTTTTTTTGCAAAAATACTTTTTTGTACCAAACAAGAAAACACTAAAAACAGAACCTTCTGCCAAGCAGAGGCCTTTTATTTTTATAAAATAAAGATGTAGCAACTATAAAAAAATTTCAAGAATAAGGGTAAAATTTACTTTAAAAACTTGAGAAAATTTAACTTTTATATTTAGCAAATGCTTTGTTTGCTTCAGCCATTCTATTAATCTCTTCTTTTTTTCGAATAGCACTTCCTATATTTTTTGAAGCATCTAAGAATTCAGCTGAAAGTTTTGAAATCGTATTTTTTCCAGATCTACTTCTACAAGAGGATATAATCCATCTAATTCCTAGGGCTGTTCCTCTTTCTGGGCTAACAGTCAAAGGGACCTGAAAGGTCGAACCTCTAACACGTCTAGCTTTTACTTCTACTAAAGGCGTTACATTACGAATGGCTTCTTCTATTATTTGAACAGGATCTTTTTGAGTAGTTTCTCCAATTTGTTTGATCGTAGAGTAAAGCAATTTTGACGCCAAAGATTTTTTACCTTTTTTCATTAAACGATTAATAATCATATGAAGTAAGTAGTTGTCATACACGGGATCTGGAGAAAGTGTTCTTTTTTTGGGAATACGTCGACGAGGCATATATTAAATAAATTTTAAATGTCTAAAAAGTACATGGTATTTTTTTTTCTTTGCAAAAAACAAACTACTTTATTTTACTTTCTTTTTATTTGGTTTGCTTTTTATGGCGCTACGCACAATTTTTGTTTCGCAAAGCATGGCTGCAAAAATGCATTTTTGCTGCAATTGCGGCAAAGCCGCCATGAAATAAAAAATACCACATTACCTTGTTGATTTTGTAAAAATGATTGAAAATTGTTTTCTTATGGAAAACTTATTTTCTTTCAGAAAACTTAGGTTTTTCATACAAAAAAGTATTTTTGCAAGAAATAAAAACTTAGAATATTGTATTTTTTTAAATTCACTTTATAAATTTACATATTTTTTAATTTTGTAGAATTCATGCTCCTTCTTACTATCCTGATACGTGCTATGTTTTTGTTTGTTTTTGGTGTCCCTCCTATGTGCGAAAAGACGGGTAGAGACAAAAATGAATTTGATGCAAAAATGTCTTTTGTGTACATTTTCTAAAAAAAAATGTTCAGCGTACATTTTGCAAGCATTTTTTTTTTTGCAAAGCAAAAAACTAAGATGCAAAAATTTATTTTTGCATCAGGAAAACAATCTTTTATTTAAATTTTAGGTATGAAAACCTAGTTTTTACAGAATAGAAGAAAAGGTCTACCTTTTTTTATAGGTTTTGTTTTATAAAACCTAGTTATGTAATAACATATAAAAATTCATTGGCGGCTCTGCCACAATTGTAGCAAAAATACATTTTTGCAAAGCACCAAAAACATTTTTGCAACGCAACCAATAGAAAGCAAAAATTTAAAAATTTTGAGACAAAAATGCGTTTGGATATTTTTTATGCGAAAATAGATTTTTGCTTGTAAAATATAAAAAAATTTTAAATTTAAAAAATTGTTTGCTATGTTTTTTGTTATGTAAAAAACAGAGGAAACCTGGCTGTTGCAAAGCAAAAGCTTGAAAAGTTTTTTATTAAATAAAGTCTAAATTTTCATTACATTTTACGTGCAAAAATGTATTTTTGCTCGTAAAATGTAGCTGATTTAAACTTACTTGGATTTTTTAACCCCATATTTTGAACGCCCACATGATCTATTTTTTACTCCTGCTGCGTCTAAAGTTCCACGGACTATATGGTATCGAACACCCGGTAGGTCTTTTACCCGACCGCCTCTTACCAGTACTTGTGAATGTTCTTGTAAATTATGACCAACACCGGGAATGTAAGCAGTGACTTCAAAGCCAGAAGTTAATCGAACGCGGGCCACCTTTCTTAAAGCAGAATTAGGTTTCTTGGGTTTAACTACATAAACACGAGTACAGGTTCCTTTACGTTGCGGACAAGATTTAAGTGCAGGTGACTTTGTTCTTTTAGGTATTTTTTCTCTAGTAGATTCAAGAAGCTGATGAATTGTAGGCATAAAATCTATTTTAATTGTAAATTTTTATATTAAATAATTTAATTTGAAGTTTTCATTACATTTTCCGTAGATTATGTAAAAAAATATAAGTAAAATATTTATGCAAAGCAAAAGTTGCGTGCTGAACATTTTACAAAGTAAAATGTACGCGTTGCCAAAATACATTTTGCCGCTTTCGCGGGCAGCATCAAATGCATTTTTGTTACAATTGTGCCTTTGGTACCAATGCATTTTTGATTGTATAGCAAAATTTATTTTTTTTACCTCTTAGATTTTTTATTTTAGAAAAAGATAAAAAAAGTTGCTTTACAAAAAACATGTTTTTCGTAAAGCAACTTTAATAAAGCAAACAAAAAAAAGCAACTTTCTTACAAAAAAACTAATGGTGGCAAAGCCACAATTGTAGCAAAAATGAATTTTTGTAACGCATTTTTCTTTTTAGTGTTTTTTGCATCAAATCCTTTTTTGCATTAGAAAAACAAGATATTTTTTAACTACTTTAATTTTTGTATAAATATTTTGCATACATTTTACTTTGCAAAATGCGAAAAAAAGGTTTTGTTTTTTGTTTTGTTTTCAACTTTGTAAAAAACAAAAACACTAAAAAGATCACATTTTACTTAATAAAATGTATACACCACTTTGCAAAAATGTAAGAGACCTTTTTTTAATTTGCAAATCAAACACAAACTATTTTATAGGGATTTTGTTTTATATATTTTTAATCATTTTTACAAAGTCTAAGTTTTTGCTTACATTTTGCTCCTTTGTACAAAAACAAAGGTTTCCTTGCAAGTGCAAAAATGTATTTTTGCATCAGAAAAACAAAATGTAAGAAATTATATAAAGATTTAACAAAGTTTTTTTAACTTTAAAATCAAAATTTTAATGTTTAATAGTGTCTAAACTTTTATAGAATTTTAATTTTATTTTAATTTAATAAAATTTAGGTTGCCTGCTAGATTTTTCTTTGTCAAATCGTTTTGCATTTTGCTTGCAAAATGCACAGCACCTTCTGCGAAGCCTATTTTTAACAAAAGAATAAGTCTGTGTCTCTCAAATTTTGTGAACAAAGTGTGAGAGGAAAACCTTCACTTTGTGAATAAAATCAAGTCATTTTACATTTTGCGGGCAAAATGCATAAGATTCGGTGTTTTGACTTGGTAAAAACAGAGAAACATGTACTTGAATATTTTATGCAATAAAATGCAAAATATCAAAAGGTTTTAAAAAACAATCGTGCTTTTTTGTTTTTTTTTTTTTGCAAAAATGTATTTTTGCAACACAAATGTTTGTAGGACCATTGTTTTAGTTTAGGCTATTTTAATTTTTGCGGAGTTTGTTGTTTGGAGTGCATTTTGCAAAGCAAAATGAAGATTAGGAATAAAAATTTATTATAATTATCTTCTTTATATAATATCATATAATAATATGATTTTGTAAAAAGATAATTTTTCTTCTGTTTATTTTCTTTTTTTATTTGTATCTTTTTATTATTAAACTCTTTTAGAAAACAAATCTATTTATTTAACACTTTGCAAAGAAGAATGTACCAACACTTTATTTTGTGAAATAAACTAAAAAAGCAAAAAGTTTATTTTTTGTCAAAAGTTTAACGTGAAAGGTTTTCTTACACTTTTTCTTTGCAAGGCAAAATGTAATAAAACTTGGTTTTATGCAAAAAAGGATTTGTAACATTTGACGAGCAAAAATTTATTTGGTGCTTTGGGAAAATGTATTTGATGCAAAATGTTCTTTGATGTAAAGCGTACATTTTACACTTTTTGTAAATGTTCAGCATCACATTTTAGGTAGCAAAAATTGAAAAAACATTAGTTTTTTTAGTATTGACAATATGTAAGACATTGTGATTATACTTATCTAAATAATGTTTGTAAATATTTTAGGGTGTGGCCAAGTGGTAAGGCAGCGGGTTTTGGTCCCGCCATTCGAAGGTTCGAATCCTTCCACCCTAGCTTACTTTGCTTCGCAAAAGGTACTGAGCGTGCTGCGTACGGATAGGAGCTATAAAGTACGTTTTCTTTTTGATATTCTCTTCACGCTTCCGATAATTTAGTAGTTTTATTTTGCAAGCAAAATACATGGGTGCGAAACACAACATTTATTTTTGCATCTTTCTTTTTAATGCTTTTTGCAAAGCAAAAAAGAAAGGAGCAAGTCCTAACATTTTCCTTTGTACATTTTTTACACTATGTATTTTTTGTTGCACAAAAAACAAATATTATAAAATTATATAGTAAGATTTAAAAGTAAAAACTTTGCCGAGATAGCTCAGTTGGTAGAGCAGAGGACTGAAAATCCTCGTGTCACCAGTTCAAGTCTGGTTCTTGGCATAATTGAAGTTTAATATAACATCATTTTTTTTTTCAAAAGTTGCTTACACTTTACTTTATAAAGTGTCGAATTTATGTAAACAAAAACTAAAAAAAATTTTTAGTACATTTTATCAAAATAAAAGCGTGCATTGTAAAAACTTAGAAAATATCCTTTTTAATTTGTCTTAATTTAGACAATTGTCCAGAAGATGCACGGTGGTTGTGCCAAAATACCGTGAACAAAAAATACATTTAGTGCTTTGCAAAAATGTATTTTTGCAAAGGAAAATGTTAGGACTTGCTCCTTTCTTTTTTGCTTTGCAAAAAGCATTAAAAAGAAAGATGCAAAAATTTCTTTTTGCTGAACATTTTGCTTTACAAAATGTTCAGCAATACAATTGCGGCAAAGCCGCCATAAACTAAGTCTACCACGTCTCGTGATTCACACTTTTTACAAAGTAATTTCAAATTTTTTAATCAAAACAAAGATTTTTATCCTGTCATATAAAACACATGTTTTAAACTTATAAAACAGAGTCCCACGGACGATTGTGTAGCCTTTTGCACAACAAAATGCTACATGAAAGCTTTGTTTTTTATTTTGTAACAAAGACAACTTAATAAAAACATTTTATAATGAAAAAAGGAAAGAGAGTAAAGCTTTCAAGAAGGCAATCTTTTTTTTTTCATAAAAACTGCTTTCTAACATTTTGTAAACAAAATGTAAGGGCAACAAAGAAGCACAAATTGGCAAAAATTTTTTTTATAACTTTTTTCGCGTTTTTTTACTAAAATAAAAGAATCCCATTTTGTAAAATAAAATATGACATTTTTTTTGGCAAAAAATAGCAATGCATTTTGTTTGCAAAATACAAAACAAATTAAATTTATTATATTCCACCATTTTTGGTTGACAAGGAAACTTTTTGTAGTATATAATATGAAAAAATGTCTTTTTTTTCTTACTAAAAAATTTATTAAGGTAATAGTTGTTTGGATAATTCTTACATTTGTATTTCAATCGTGCGCTGCAAAAAAGAAAGAAGCAAAAAACATAGTATTTTTGTACAGCACAGCTACCATAAAAATGTTCAAATTTGCTTCCTTTCTTTATTTGAAAATTTTATCTTATTAAGCCAGTAATAAAGTGACGTTTTTTAACATGAAAAGGTGTTAAAAAAATTTATTTTTGTAAAATAGGGGCAAAAAATAAATTAAATCTTTCAATTTTGTATGCAAAATAAAAGAGGTTTTGCACGGTAAATAGTTTTAGCTTGTGTATTTTTTACAGAATAAAAAATAATAGAAGTAGTAAACGGTTATTTTTTTAATACCTGTCGTTTCATTTTTTTGAAAAAACTTTGGTAGAATAAAGAAAGGGCTATTAGCTCAGTTGGTTAGAGCGCACCCCTGATAAGGGTGAGGTCGCTGGTTCAAGTCCAGCATAGCCCATATAAGGAAGACTTATGGTGTTATTTTACTTTGTAAAATGTAGTGTAGTGTTTTTTTACTAGTTCAAAAAACACAGCATTTTTGCACAAAAAATACGATCTTTTAAAAGAAGGATAAAAAAGTAACAATTTTTGAAAATGCGTTCACATAATTTGTTATATACGGTGACTCTAACGGTAATTGTTTTACAAATTAATAACAAAATATTTTTCGAATCATAAAGTTAGGAAACTAAGGTACTGTTCATTTCATTTTCATTTTATAAAATTTTGACATAGTAAAAACTAGCTTTTATGAGGTCAAATTTTGAGTAACCAATTGTAGCAAAAATGCATTTTTGCTACAATTGTGCGTGCCACTAATAAAAAATTGCATGTAAAAAAAATATTTTATTTTCCAAAATGAGAAGACTGTTTTTTATGTAATAAAAAAACAAACCCTTTTTTTTTACTATTTGGTAGCCTGTACATTTTGCAAAGCAAAATGTAGGTAATCACTTAAAAATGGAGATAAGCGGACTCGAACCGCTGACATCTGCCTTGCAAGGGCAGCGCTCTACCAACTGAGCTATATCCCCTTTTATAGTAGCATTTCTACTCTATTTCAGTAAAGTACTTTAAATGATTAGAATAAAATTTCCACTACAAAATCAAATTTTGTAACTTTTTTTTTAAAAAAAAGAAAATAAAAAACACTCTTTAGTTTTTAACAATTTAAGTTTTTCTTTGTTGCTGAACAAAGGAGCAAAATGTACGCCTTACAAAAAGAAGTTTTTGCATCAAAAACAAAGTTTTCTGTAAAAAAATTTATTTTTGTCAAATTTTCTTTATTATGTGAAGATCAAAGAAAAAGACTAAATTTTTTTTTTCACTTTTTATTTAAATTATAAGGTAAACAAAAAACAAAATCAAACATTTTTGTTTTTTATTAAAAACTTTTTTGCAATTTACATTTAGTTACTGGTCTTAGAAAAGAAACTGACAATTTATTTGCAAAAGGAAGTTTCTGCTTTTCATATTTTATTTGATAAAATATTCAAGTAACAAATCAAATATGGAGTTTTTTACAAAATCAAAAACGCTAAAGACAAAATTTTTTGCAAATCATTATTCGTTTTACAAAAATGTCTTTTTGCACAGCACCTTCTGCGAAGCAATGTATTTTTAGATTATCTTTCCCATTTTCATAGAGTAAAAATTACAGTGTTACGCACAATAACTTATCAAAGTTTAGAAAAATTTAGAATACTTGTGTTTTCTTTTTTCTAAGATATAATAAGTATTGAACTTCAATCTTTAAAAAAACTTTATTATTTTTTTATTATGTCACATTCTGTAAAAATTTATGATACGTGTATTGGTTGTACACAATGTGTGCGAGCTTGTCCTACTGATGTTTTAGAAATGGTTCCTTGGGATGGATGTAAAGCAGAACAAATAGCTTCTGCACCCCGCACAGAAGATTGCGTTGGATGTAAACGTTGCGAATCAGCATGTCCTACTGATTTTTTAAGTGTACGTGTTTATATGGGGTCTGAAACAACAAGATCTATGGGGTTGGCTTACTAAATTAAAAATTTTCTTTAACCCCTATCGGGAGTAGTTTTTGTATCACAAAATTTGTTTATTTTTGCCTCTTATATTTTGTATCACAAAATAGATTAGGACCAGCAACATTTTCAAGTTTTTTACAATGTTCCACATTTTACCTTGTAAAAAGTTCACCTTACGTTTTACGTAATGACATATACATCTATTTTTAGTTTCTATTTTGTAAAAACTGTATAAAATAAATCAGTTTTTTTACAAAAAAACTAAAGTCAAAAAGATATTTTTATGGTGCTTTACATTTTGCAAAGCAACTTTATATTTTGCTTTGCAAAATGTAAGCACAATTGCCCTAGGCGTTGCATTTTGCATAACAAAATGCACGTCACACTTTATCTATAATTTATAAAGTGTTAGATCGCGTACAAAAAATGTCTTTTTTGTTCACATTTTCACTTTATAAAAAAGGAAAAAATTCAAAGAAGTAAGTGACCCCAATTTTTGTGTATTTTGTTTTACAAAATTCCTAGTGACTTTCTATTTTGTTTGCAAAATAGAAAGTCACCATAAGAAATGAAAACTTTTTATTAAATAAAAAAAACTTTAATTTTATTTAATCTGAACATTTTGCTTGGTAAAAGAGAAAGAACTGAAGTTTTTGATGCAAAAATGTATTTGGTGCAGAAATGCATTTCTGCAACGCAAAAGTAAAAACAAAGACTTTATTTAAATGTAAGCCTAAGTTTTGACAAAACAAAAATTTATTAAAATTTAGATAAATTCTGAATAAAAAAATAAAATCAAAATCATAAATAAAAGAAAAATTTTTTATCAATTACTGTATCGAAACGTGTAGCACAATCAAATTGTTATAAACACATTTGTGGCTGTGCAAAAATGCATTTTTGCAACACAATTGTCCATAGGACCAATGGCCTGTGACAGTTGTGTGTAGTACTATTATGTTCAAAGAACAAATTGCCTTACAAAAATCACAGGTATTCCATCAGATGCTTCTTTATTCTTACCAAGTAAAAACAATGGTGGCTTTGCCATAATTGTAGCAAAAATGCATTTTTGCAACCAATAGGTTATATTTTTTATTTATAAAAAACAAAGAAAGACGAACGAAGGAATGCGTTGTGCTCCTTACAATTAATGTCATTTTTACTTTGTGATATTTTTTACAAAATAAAAAAACAAAATTATTATATTAAAATTTTAGATTTTATGAAATAAAATCTAAGGCTTCGCAGAAGGCACTCAGCGTGCTACGCTTTGATCTCATTTCTTGCGAATAAAAATGCTTCACACAAGGTGCTATGCTGTGTTTTTTGCCAAGCAAAAAACACAAAAAGCAAGGCTTGTAAAATGTAAAACAAATGTCAAAGTCATTTACCACTAGAACACACTTTTTATTTTGTAAAATATAAGCAATATAAATTTATTTAGCCTTTAGATAAGTATTTTTATAAGTAAATGTTCTCTCGATTTTAACTTTTTAAAATAAAACAATTTGATAAAAATCTTGCATACAGGTGTTGAAAAAACCAATTAATTGTTTTACATTTTCTTTTGTAAAAATGTAATGTTTTTACTGCTTCGCTTTGCGTATCGTGTTGCATTTGCTATGCAAAATGCTTACACGCATATGCATAAGCGCACTGATCTTCGATCGCATCGTCTTACAGACGATGGCAATATAGGCACAATCTTTGCTTCGCAAAGCATGCGTCCTTCGAACGATTGTAACATTTTGCTATGCAAAATGTAACCATGGTTGCAAAAATGCATTTTTGCTACAATTGTGGCAAAACCACCATGTGTTTTTTGCTTTGCAAAAAAAAAATATTTGGAAAATGTACGCCAAAATAGATTTTTGCACCAAATCCATTTTTGCATCAAATCCATTTTGGCACTGCCTTTGTTTTTTGCTGTGCTTTGCAAAAAGACATTTTTGCACTGCCTTTGTTTTTTGCTGCGCAAAAAACACAGCAGCACCAAACACAGCAGCACTAAATCCATTTTTGTCCCTACCCGTCCTTTCGCACGTAGGAGGTACACCAAATATATTTTTGCACCAAAAACAAACAAAAATACAGCATGTGTTAACGGTAATAAAAAGGCCTACGAAAAATATTTCTGCTTTATTTACATTTTTTGCATGTAATGTTTTTATTTTTTACATCTTGTTTGCTGCTTTTTTAAAAGTTTGTTTGACTTGCATTTTGATTTTATAAAATGTATAAATCAAATGTTGATGATGCAAAAATGTTTTTTCTTTACTTTGTTTTTTAAAACCGGTGTGAACATTTAATGTGATCAAATTTTATATTTTTAGTCTTTTTGACTTTGTAAAAAAGAAGCAAAAAAAAACCTTCTAAAAACCGTATTGGGGGTAATATTACGTCACAAGCACAAAGAAGATCAATTACACAAAGTGTTCAAAAACATCACCAGGTTTTGTTGATAAATCTTTTACTCTGTGTTACCAAATAAAAAAAGATAATTATTTCACAAAATGTGAGTCTAAGTTTTCCCTGCAAAAACGCATTTTTGCAAAGAAAACAAAATCTTATAAGTAAAAACTTTAAAATGTAACAAGTAATCGCATTTTGCAAGGCATTGGTGCCAAAGGCACAATTCTAGCAAAAATGCCGTTTTGCAACCATTGGCCTGCGACATATGCGGCAAGGCCTCCATTGTTTTTTGCATAGCAAAAAACACAGTATATAAAACGGAATCAATTAGACTTTCAAAAAAAAAAATGAGTATTTTAATTGAGGATGTCTCTAAAACGTTTGGAAAATTTATTGCTCTTAACCATGTTAATTTAGAAATTGAAACAGGAACTCTAGTTGCTCTTGTAGGTCCTTCAGGATCAGGAAAGTCAACTCTCTTAAAAACTATTGCTGGTTTAGAAAAGCCAGATCAAGGGCGCGTTTGGCTTTACGGAAAAAATACATCTCTTATTTCTATACAAAAACGAGAAATTGGATTAGTTTTTCAAAATTATGCTCTTTTTCATAAAATGAATGTTTATCAAAACATAGCATTTGGTTTGCACGTTCGGAAAAAATCTCCCTCTGTTGTAAAAGAACGTGTAGACCAACTTTTGGAAACCATTCAGTTAGAAAAACTTGCCTATCGATTTCCATCTCAATTGTCTGGTGGACAAAAGCAACGAGTTGCTTTAGCCCGAGCTTTGTCTTTTGAACCCAAAATTCTTTTATTAGATGAACCTTTTGGTGCTCTGGACAGAAGAATTAGAAAAGGATTACGTCACTGGTTACGAAAACTACATGATCAATCAATTATTACTACAGTTTTAGTAACACACAATTATCAAGAGGCGGTTGAACTAGCAGATGAAATCGTAGTTTTTACTAAAGGACATGTAAAAGAAATACTTGAGCCAAAATCCTTTTAATTAAATCTAAAGTTTAATTGTAGTGTTTTTTGTTTTTGTTTTTGTTTTTAGTTTTTTTAGTTTTTTGTTTTTTTAGTTTGTAAATAAAACAAATAAGTAAATTTACTTATCTAAATCGTGGCTGTGCGTTGCAAAAATGTATTTTTGCAACATAATTGTGCCAAGCACGATGGATTTTTTTTACATTTTAATTCTAGAAAAATGTTCCGATTTAAATTTTAAATTTGAAGTTTTGTAAGGTCAACCATCGTTTAGATACTCTAAGTTTTTCTTACATTTTGCAAAGCAAAATAGAAAAAAAAACTTTTTTTTTATTTTATTTTTTACTTTGTTATAATAAGATAAAATTCTTGTCCAAATTTTTGTTTCAGCTCAAAATGTTTAGATGGCACAATAGTGAGACGCATGGTAGCAAAAATGCATTTTTGCTACAATCCTTTTACAATTTGATGCCAAAATCCATTTTTGCAATGTACAGCACCTTCTGCGAAGTACGGAATAGATTTTCAAAGTAAATTTAAAGAAAGTGTAATTATTTACAAATAAGACAAAGTCAAATAGAAGAGCCTAAGCTTTTGCCTCATAAAATTTGAAAAGCTAAACTGATGCTGTGCTGAACATTTTACAAAGTAAAATGTACGCTAAACATTTTCCTTTGTAAAATGTACGCAAAAATACATTTTTGCATCAAATCCATTTTTGTAATGCTTGCCTTGTTTTTTGCATAGCAAAAAAACATAGTAACGTGTTTTGTAGGTGAAATTTTTATTTTTTACATTTTTGTTTTCTAAAAATGTTTAAAAACCAAGTCTAAGTTTTACTAATATTCTTATCAACTAAAAGTATTTAGAAAACAAGCAAGATCTAAAAAAATGGAAACAAAAACTTTATCTGTAAACTCTTTTATTTTATTATTTAAAATACAAATAAACATTATGTCCCGATATAGAGGCCCTCGTCTAAGAATTACAAGAAAACTTGGAGATTTACCAGGATTAACAAAAAAAGTGCCAAAGGATTCTAAGAAAAGAACACCCGGTCAACATGGTATAGATCCAGAGAAAAAAGAGAAGCAAATGGAAAGAAAAAGAAATCAATACGGTATTCGACTTTGGGAAAAACAAAAAGTTTGTTACAATTATGGAATTACTGAAAATCAATTGCTAGGCTATGTGCGAGAAGCGAGAAAAATAAAAGGATCTACTGGAAAAGTTTTTCTTGAATTATTAGAAATGCGTGTGGATAATATTGTTTTTAGACTGGGTTTGACTCCTACTATAGTTGCAGCACGACAGTTAGTAAATCATGGGCATATCCTTATAAATGATAAAAAGGTCACAATACCTAGTTATCAATGCAGACCAAAAGATGTTATCACTGTTTCAAAGAAAAAGCAGGCTCAAAATGTAATAACAGAATTTGTTAATAGCCAAAATGTCATTAAAACACCACCTCATTTAAGTTTTCAAAAAGAAAACTTAACGGGCAATGTAAAGGGAATTATTACACGCAAATGGGTAGGCCTTCAATTAAAAGAACTTCGTGTTATCGAATACTGTTCTCGTAAGCTTTAATATTTATCTTTGAATGTTTGCTTTAGAAAAGAAAATCTCTACATTTTTTTTATAGAAAAAATTTAATGGCTTGTAGCAATTGTGTCGAAGGCATAAATGAAATCTTAAATTTGTTTTTTGTGGAAAAACAAATTTAAGCAAAGCATACTCTTATTCTGAATTTTGCTTAATATTTTGTGAAACAAAGTATCCACCAAATTATATAAAATATTAATTTGTTTTTGTTTTCCTTCGGAAAACTTAGACTTAGTAAAAAACATCATATTTTATATTTTTTTTTCTCAAAAACAAAAAAATTTTTGCTTAAAATTTTGTAAGACAGAATATAACTAAAAAAGTTATTTAGTAGATTTTATTACATTTTGCAAAGTAAAATAAAATTTTCTGCTCATTCACATTTTATAAAAATATAGAAAGTATATAAAAATTTACTAAAAAGCTATTCTACCTACCTTTTTAGTAACTAACTTTGTAAAAAAAGCAACTTTCCAAGCTTTTGCTTTGCAAAAGCCAGGTTTCCTAAGTTTTTACAAAGTAAAAACTTAGCAAACATTTAAATTTTCTAGAATAAAATTTACGTTTTCACTTAGTTTTTTTTAGTAATTTACTAGGATTTACTCTGTAAATTTTGGAAAACTTGATTTTAACATATTTTATTAATGGTAATGCTGTGTTTTTCTTTATTTTTTGCGCCAAAATAGATTTGATGCAAAAATGTCTTTGGTGCAAAAATCTATTTTGGCGTACATTTTCCAAAGGAAAATGTTTAGCGTACATTTTGCAAAGGAAAATGTTTAGCGTACATTTTGCAAACATTTCTTTTTTGCAAAACAAAAAACACATGGTGGCTTTGCCACAATTGTAGCAAAAATGCATTTTTGCAACCATGGTTACATTTTGCATAGCAAAATGTTACAATCGTTCGAAGGACGCATGCTTTGCGAAGCAAAGATTGTGCCTATGGCCTGCGGCCATCGTCTGTAAGACGATGCGATCGAAGATCAATTGCGCGGAGCGCCATGCGTGTAAGCATTTTGCATAGCAAAATGCAACACGATTACGCAAAGCGCCAGAAGCAGTAAAAACATCACATTTTTACAAAATTGTCGTGCTGTGCAAAAATGCATTTTTGCACAGCACAAAACCGTGGTTCTTAGTTTTTTGCAAAGCACAGGCTCCATGGTCTAATATTTGACTTTATAAAATCGAAATTCTACTTTTGTTTAAATCAAAAATGAAAAACACTGAATCAAAAAAAAACGAAATCGTATTGAAATGGAAGGTATTGTAACTCAATGTCTTTCTAATGGAATGTTTCGAATTAAATTAGAAAATGGGTTTCTTGTAATTGCTCACTTATCTGGCAAAATAAGACGAAATTATGTTCGTATATTATTAGGCGATAATGTAACTGTTGAATTGAGCCCATATGATTTAACTAAAGGTCGAATTGTTTATCGTATTCGACAAAAGAGCTAATAGATAAGATTTTAGTCTTACTAAATAGGATTTATTCTATTTTATGAAACAAAATAGATGCAAAAACTTATTTTCCTATGTACATTTTATATGGTAAAATTAAAAAAATAAAAAAAAATCTTTTCCGAACGAAACACTTGCAAAAATAGATTTGATGCAAAAATGTATTTTTGCAATGCTTACATTTTACAAAGTAAAATGTTCAGCACAGCACCTTCTGCCAAGCAAACAAGCAAAAGAAGTAGGTTTTCTTTGGAAAAACTTGTTTTTTGCAGAGTAAAAACTTAAGCTTTTATTAGGTCATAATTTTAAAGAATTATTTTACAAAAAAAAAGTTTGAAAATAGTGTAAATAGGGTTTATTAATTATGATAGATGTGCTATCTTCTTGTTTTTTGTGCAAAAATGTTTTTGGTGTCCCTTTTACGTGCGAAAGGATCAGTAGGGATAAAAATACATTTGGTGCTGCGCACGGCAGTGCAAAACTGCATTTTGGCATACATTTTCTAAAGAAAAATGTTCAGCATAACTTTTTACTTGCATTTATTTTTTGCAAACTTTGTTTTTTGAACTAGTAAAAAAAGATTACATCACATTTTTATTTTATAAAAATGTAAGTAAAATGTAAAGCTCCAAGCTTTTGCAAGGCAAAGCCAGATTTTCTAAAGGAAAACAAACTTTATTTTTCTTACAATTTTATTTTAAAAAGCTTCAAAGTGTTGTTTTAGAATAGATATTTGCACATAGGCTAAAGTTTTGTTCACGTTCAATTACCTCAATTTGGTAAAATATAATAGAATTTGTAAGAACTTTTTTTTGTTTATAAAAAAAATAGGTAAATAATCAATATTTTTCAGTTAAAATTTATGAAAGTACGTGCCTCTGTAAAAAAAATGTGTGATAATTGTCGTTTAATTAGAAGAAAACGAAAAGTGCTTGTTATATGTTCAAACCCTAAGCATAAGCAACGCCAAGGATAAACTTTATGGTGTATTATGGTGGCGTAGCCACACATCGTACACCATGTTTTTTTGTTTTTTGTACATTTTACTACGTTACTTTTGTATATTTTACGTAATAAAATGTCTGCACGAGAAAATATTTTTTTTGGTTTTTGTATAGTAAAAAGGTTTTCCTACGGAAAACAAATTTTTAATACATTTTGCAAGCAAAATGTTAATATAAATTTAAAATAAAATATAAAACACCGTATTTAATTTAGAAATTTTTATCATACTTTTTATACTTATGTTAAGAATTATGGTGCTACGCACAATCTTTTGAAGGAAGGATGGCCTGCAGCAATTATGCCTATGGCGTCATGTTTTGAAATAGATATTTTTGACCAAATGCAACACGATTGTGCCAACACTGTCTGTTTGAAGTACGAATTGCCTACCATTTAATGGTGCCAAAAGCACAATTGTAGCAAAAAAGCATTTTTGCAACCAATGGCGCTTCCCATAATTGTGCCGTAGGCACCAATGGGAGACTTTCCATTTTTATTTCGCAAAAATATATAGCTTTGAAAAAATTTTGTTTTTTTCAAATAGGAGCTAATATTTTATGTACAAGATGTTAAAAGCGAAACTTGAAAAAGAAAGAAAAATTAAATAGAAAATTTTTCACAAGTTTTTTTATATTCCAAATAGTCTTTTTGAACATTTTGACAAAGTCTAAGTTTTTACAAAGTAAAAACCAAGTTTTCCAAAGGAAAACAAAATTTAAATGAAAAAAAGCAAAGCAAAAAACTTAACAAAACTTTAAATAAACAATTAGATAAAGAGTAGCCTATTCTAAGTTTTCTTTATATTTTACTTTGCAAAATGCTCGAAAACCTGATAGGCTTAAATTATATAATTATGGTGATGAAGGGCGGAGCCACAATCTTCTAAAAGAAGCATGCGTGCTGCGCACGATTGTAACATTTTGCTATGCAAAATGTAACCATGGTTGCAAAAATGCATTTTTGCTAGAATCGTGGTACAGACGATGGTCCCAGGCCATGGTTCGCAGAAAGTGGTGTTTTTTCTTGAGAAAAAATAAAGATGCACGAAAGCCTAAGTTTTTTACTTTATTTTCTAAAATTTTAAACTTTTACATTCTTACTTGCTTACTTGGTTAAAATATTTAAAAACTTGCTTCGTAGAAGATTGTGTTTTAGTGTTTTTTTGTAAACAAAAAAACAAAGAAACAAAAAACTAAGAAGCACGAGTAATAAATACATTTAGCTTTTTACAAGACTAAAAGCTGTGTTTTTATTTTATAAAAACAACAATCAATAATAATCGCTTTATTTATAATTAAAAAAAAAACAAAAATATGGTAAGAGAATCAAGAAAATTTGCCCTAAAAAAATCAAAAAAAAAGTTTTAATGGGGGTTGCCCACATCCAGGCTACCTTCAATAACACTATTGTAACTATAACAAATTCAAAAGGAGAGGTTATTTCGTGGTGCTCTCCTGGCGCTTGTGGCTTTAAAGGAGCTCGTAAAAGTACTCCTTTTGCAGCAAAAACAGCCGCCACAACAGCAGCCAAACGATGTGTTGACCAAGGAATGAAACAAGCCAAAGTAATTGTAAAAGGACCTGGAGGAGGAAGAGAAACTGCTATCCGTGGTCTTCAAGAAGCTGGTCTTCAAATTACTTTAATTCGTGACATTACCTCAGTTCCCCACAATGGATGTAGACCTCCTAAAAAGCGACGTATTTAAATTTGAACATTTTGATTGTACCTCCCAGTAGGGACAAAAATATATTTTTGCACCGACAAAATGTAAGGAAGAGGTAGTGTTTTTTAAAAAGAAAGAGGCACGGATTTTGTCAAAATGTACTCACAACAAAAAAAATTGTAATAATTTATGTTTTTTAATTTGACTTAGCAAGAGAAAAAAGAGTAATTTTTTACATTTTTATAAAATTGAAATAGAAGTAATTTCAAGCTTTTGCTACCTTTAGATTTACGTGCGTTGCAGAAATGCATTTCTGCACCAAATACATTTTTGCTCGTAAATCTTAGAAAGCGATTTGCAAAAGCCAGGTTTCCTAAGTTTTTGATGCTGAACATTTTACTCTTTTGTTTTGCGTTGCAGAAATGCATTTCTGCGTAGATTTTCCAAAGGAAAATGTTAAGCACGTCAAATGTACGCACTGCCTTTGTTTTGTGTTTTTGACAAAGTCTAAGTTTTTACTTCTTACAAAAAGACATTTTTGCATCAAAAACCAAGTTTTCCGAAGGAAAACAAAAACAAAGCAAACCGCTTTCTAAGATTTACTTTGTAAATCTAAAAGGAGCAAAAAACACAGCAGTAACATTTTGCTCCTTTGTATAAATGCTTTTTTGCATCACAATCGTGCAAAGCAAGCATGTTTTTTTAGGTTTTATTTAAATTTTATAAAATCAAACCTCTAAAAACTGAGTTTTTTGCGAAAAAACTTAGAAAGTAAAAAACGGTGTAATATTTTTTATTTTTCTTTAATAAGAATATATAATTGATGATAAAAACTTTACTTACATGCATTGAATCAAAAGTCGAAAGCAATCGTAGTTTATATGGTCGATTTCAATTAGGTCCTTTTCAACTAGGACAAGGTCTTACTGTAGCAAACGGACTAAGAAGAAGTATGCTTTCTGAGTTAACTGGAATTGCTATTGTAGCTGTGGAAATTAAAGAAGCAATTCATGAATATTCTACTTTAAAAGGAATACAAGAATCCGTATTTGACATATTGCTAAATTTAAAACAAATTACCATAAAAAGTCAGTTGCCACTCAATTCACCTCAAATAGGATTTTTGCAAGAATCAGGCCCTACTGTAGTTAGAGCTCGTGACTTAAAATTACCCCCCTCTATTCAAATAGTAGATCCACAACAATATATAGCTACCATTAGCCGTGATGGAAGTTTAAAATTAAAATTCTTAATTTGGCAGGGAAAAAACCAATCTATTCAACCATTTTCCATTTGTTTTCAAAAGACCACCCCTATCGGGGGTAATACAAAAGTAGCTGATTCATCCCCTCTAGGAGTACAAAGAGAAGAAGAAGTAAAATCAAATTTAAATCAATTTTCGGTAAATAAAAAAACAATAAATAAACAAATAACAAAAAATTTGAGCTTTTTTTTACGCGATACATTTTTATATTTTGATTCTTTAACGGAGCAACTTGAAATAAATTCAGTAAAAAATATAGAAAATAAAAATAAATTAATTGATCAGAAAAAAAAATTTTTCATCTAATTCAGAAAAAGAAAAAAATTCCTTCTTTTATTTTAAATTAGATCCTATTTTTACTCCAGTTAACAATGTTAATTTTGTTGTAGAAGTTGATGATAACTTAGAAGAGCCAAAAGATCGCATTATTTTAGAAATCTGGACAAATGGAACTATTAAACCACGTGATGCAATATATGGGGGTGCAAAAGCTTTAATAAAACTTTTTGGTTCGTTCCAAACTATACTACCGACTGGAAATTTATTAAATTTAGGTAACATATCCCAAAAATTTACCACTGAAGAAAAAAATTTAAATTCTTTCATACCTTCGGCAGGAGGTTTGTTCACCACTCCTGATAGGAGCGAAGCACATCAAATAAATAATTTACCTTATGCTCAAAAGTATAATTTTAAAAGCTCCTATCTTTATTCATTACGTTTACAAACAAAAGAAACTTCAGTTCTCAACGCTCAAAAAAATTCTTCTAATTTTATTTCCTTTTTTCCACAAAATTGGAAGGAGCACTACAAAAATGGTAACCCTACCCTTTTAAAGTATTCACCATTAGAAGAAGAGTTAGAAAATCACGGTTTGCAAAGCAAACGTGGTGCGGAGCACGACGATTTTTTACAAAACAAAAATTCAAAAAGTAAAAAATGGATTAATGAAAATAATATTTTTTTATCAAGACATACAAATAAAACAAAGAAAAAGACTTTCTTAAAAAATCTAAGTTTAAAAAGAAAAGAAAATCTTTTATTATCTAATGATTTAAATTTTTTGGATATTGAGAATTTGGATTTTTCTTTGCGACTTTTTGCACTATTAAAACAAGCAAAGATTCATACTTTAAGAGATCTTGTTCAATATTCTCGTGAGAATCTTTTATCAATTAAAGGATTAAATCATAATTTTGTGGACCAGATTGAGAAAAAATTAAGTAAAATGGAACTTTCTTTGTTAAAATAAGAAAATCTTGTTAAATGAGCACCTTGCACTTTTTTACGGAGTCAAAATATAAGTTAAAATTAAGCTTAAAAATTTGACAAGATCAAACGTATAAAATGTATTGAAAAAAAGTCTTCAGAAAACATATAGTCAATTTCGACAAAAAAATAAGCTTCGCAGAAAATGCTGTGCTGAACATTTTACTGGTGCAAAAATGCATTTTTGCACCAGTAAAATGTTACAAATGCATTTTTGCAATGCTTGCTTCGCTAGAATCACGCAAAATTTTACTTTTGCTAGTAAAATAATTAAGTCAATTTTTTATTTTTTATGTACTTTTAGACAAGTTATTCGTGCTTCTTCTTAGGACCCTTAGACGTGTTGTGTTTTTCTTTGTTTTTTGTGCAAAAATAAATTTGGTACCAAAATACATTTTTGCGTACAAAGAAGCAAAATGTTGAGCTGTGCAAAAATGCGGTTCTTAATTTTTTGCACAACACAGCCACCATAAATACATTTTGTTGGTACGTTGCAGAAATGCATTTCTGCATCAAATGCATTTTTGCAATTAAAATATTCACCAACACAACATTTTTATAAAATGAGAAAAAAATAATTAAAATTTACATATATTTTTATAGGAGGATTTTAAATTGAGTCAAACATTATCTATTATTGCTACTGGACGTAGAAAGTCCGCCGTAGCCCAAGTTAAATTAATTTTAGCTCCTAACAACGATGGACAGTTTATTATTAATGGAAAAAAAGTGTAGATTATATGCAAAAACATGATTTTTCACTTTTTATGTTGCAAGCACCTTTAGATACTACAAAATTAGCAAATAAATATAATATTTTTGTTAAAGTTGAGGGTGGTGGATTAACAGGTCAGGCAAAAGCAATACAATTGGGCATTGCACGAGCCCTTTGTAAAACAGAAAATAATTCATCTTATCGCCCATCTTTAAAAAAACAAGGTTATCTTAGCCGTGATTCGCGAAACAAAGAACGTAAAAAGTATGGTTTAAAGAAAGCACGTAAAGCTCCACAATTTTCTAAACGTTAAATTTTTGTTTCACATTTATTTTATCTTGTAAAATGCAAACAAAAATTTAAATCTTATGCTTAGTTTTTGCGGAGCAAAAACTAAGCATAGAAAGAAGTCTACCCGTGCGCAGCACCAGCATTTTGCAAGCAAAATACTGGAGCACCTTCGTGCGAAGCCTATGTTGATAGCATGGAAAGTATGTTATAATTTAAAGTCTAAGTTTTTGCTTACAGTTTGTTTTACAAAATGTACAAAAACCCTGTTTTCCATGACGACTTGGCCGCAATTGATCTTTGATCGCATCGTCTTAAGAACGATGGCCACAAGCCATGATGCTACGTATAATTGTTGTAGGCGATGAGTAGAAAGCACGATTGTAGCAAAAAAGCATTTTTGCAACCATAGGAAAATAAAAAGTTGCTTTTTGTGTTATATTTTGTGCTACAGAATGCAAGTAGAAGAAAGAGTTTAGAGAAAGTTTCACTCCAACCTTTTGCTACCCTTATATTTTGTTGGTGCAAAAAGACATTTTTGCAATCAAAATGTTAGAAGTTGTTTTGACGTAGTAAAAATATAGGTGAACATTTTTCTTTGGAAAATGTACGCAAAAGCCAGGTTTCCTAAGTTTTGTTTTCTAAGTTTTTACTTTGTCAAAACTTAGACTTCTTGTAAAAATGGATTTAGAATATTTGACGAGCAAAAATCTATTTGGTGCTTTGCAAAAATGTCTTTTTTAGTGCAAAAATCGATTTGATGCAGAAATGGATTTGATGCCTTGCAAAAATGGATTTGATGCAAAAATCTATTTGGTGTTTTTTTACATAGTAAAAAAACAAAGCGTACATTTGACTTTGCTTTACATTTTCTAAGTTTTTGCTTCGCAAAAACTTAGAAAATGTTCAGCAAAACAAAGGAACAAAATGTTTACCACGGCAGTACTAAAATGCATTTTGGCGTAAATTTTGCTTTGTAAAATGTTCAGCATCAAAAACTTAGCAAACAAACTTACAAAATAAACTCAAGGTCTCTTTGAAAAATAAATCCAAACATTTTTGGTAAACAAAAATTAAAGAAACAAAGAAACTTTGTTCTAATACATCTTATAGGTTACAAGATAAAAAGTTTTTCGACGTCAAACTGGGTTTTTGTACATTTTGCGAAGCAAAATGTAAGAAAAAACTTAAAGTTAAAGCGAAATCTCATTAAAAAAAATACTTAGAAAATTCAAAAATCCCAAAATAAATTTCGCCTGTTAATCAGTGTAATATGTTTCAGTTGTAATATGTTTCATGGCCTGCGGCAATTGCGCGAAGCGCCATGGTTGCAAAAATGCATTTTCGCTACAATTGTGCTTTTGGCACCATGTGTGTTTTGCACAACAGGTCAATGGTCCTGTGGATATTTGTCGCAAGCTATAAATTGACTTTATTTCTATACAATATCAAAGTGTAAAAAGAAATGTTATGCAACAAAAAACATCACATACAAAGTTTTGCTCTGCAAAGCTAAAAGCAAAATAAACTAAAAAGAAAAACTAATATGTCTACTACTACTACAGAAATTATTGAAAAATTAAAAGGTCTTACTCTTTTTGAAAGCTCTCAATTAGTTTCTCAAATTGAGGAAACTTTTGGAGTTAATGCGAGTCTTCCTGTTGGTGGCGGAGCTGTAGCATCTGCTGCAGATGGAGGTTCTAAAGAAGCTGCAGAGGAAAAACAACTTTTGATGTTATTTTAGAAGATGTGGCCGGAGATAAGCGAGTAGCTGTTCTTAAAGTTATTAGAAACCTTACTAGTTTAGGTTTAAAAGAGGCTAAAGAATTTACTACATCTCTTCCTAAAACTATTAAAGAATCTGTATCTAAAGAAGAAGCTGAAGCAGCTAAGAAACAATTAGAAGAATCAGGAGGAAAAGTAAAAATAAATTAACAAACTTTTTTGTTTTCTCTTTACAGAATTATGCTTCGTAGAAGGTGCGAACCACCAATCGAAGATGAATTCTGTTACAAATGTATTTTTACAACGCACAGCCACCATAAAAAATTAAATTATTTTTAATTTCTTTTTTACTCCATAAAGATGGTTTTAAAGGAAAATTGTCCTGCATTTTGCAAGCTTTTTTTTTATGGAATCAAAAACACAGGACAGTTACCATAAAATCATGGTGTAAGCATTTTGCTATGCAAAATGCTTACACGGTTGGTGAATTTGATTAGTTTTTATGAAATAAAAATATTACATGTAAAAAAACACAACGTTTCCTTACGGAAAACTTAGAATTTCCAAGTTTAACTTGCATTTTAAATTAGCTAAAACTGACTATGTAAGAATAAATAAAAGATAAAATGTTTTAATTGGTGTTTTCATTTTAGAAAAGCAAGGCATTTTCTATTTTACTTTATAAAATATTATTGATTATTTGGTCACAAATTGTAGCCAAAATGGCCTGATGCAAAAATGTCTTTTTGCACCAACAAAATGTTTAGCAAAAAAGATAGCACTGCATTTTTGCAACCAGTCCTTTTATGGACAATTGTGGCTTCCCTACCAACGGCGGCTTTGCCACATTTGCCACATTTGCCACAGGCCAATGTTTAATTTTGAAAAGTTAGGCTTTAAAAAAATATTATTTAGTTAAAAGAAAAATATTTAAGATTTGGTTTTGTTTGATAAAACTGAAATTTCGCTTTTTTTCATCTAAATAAAAAATTGATGTTCTAAAACAAAAAAAGAGCTATGCTTTTGATATTTTATATTGATATTTAAGAGGGTGATATTTTTTATTTAAAAAAAAACAAAGAAACAGAAGTTTAAAGAAATAGTAATTTAGAAAGCAAAAATTAAAAACAGAACTTTTGCGATTTTACACAATTTTTTCTTATATATAAGAAAAAATTGTGTAGAAAACTTTTTGAAAAAAATGATTTTTGTAAAATCAAATTAATATAAAATTTAATTTATAAAAAGTAAAGTTTTAATTATCAAGGTTAAATGTTAAATTCTAAGTTTTTGTTTTCTTAGAAGAGGCTTCGCAGAAAATTCAAAACACGCTTTCTTCAAAAAAATACATTTGGACATTTTACAAAATAAAATGTAAAAGATTTATTTGCCACATTTTGACAAAGGTTATTTACATTTTTATTTCATGGCGGCCTCGCCACAATCGTACAAAGCACGCATGGCGCTTTGTACGATTGTGTTGCTTCGCAGGATGTGTGGTTGCATTTTGCTATGCAATGCTTACCACCACACTTACACCATGATTTATACACAGCTGCATTTTGCCTTGTAAAATGCACAGTGATCATAAAAATATTTAAATGCATTTTTTATTGATCTTTTTCGTTTTTACAAAATAAAAACACCATTTCTAAATAAAACTTTGCCAAATTAAACAAAACAAAATAAAAAACAAATAAACAAACTAAAACTATATTAGTGATTAGGAGATAGTAAGAGTGAAAATTACATTAAAACAGATGGTTCAAGCTGGTTTGCATTTTGGCCATCGAACTCAGAAGTGGAATCCAAAAATGGCTCCATATATATATAGGAAACAAGACGGTATACATATAATTGATTGCGTCAAAACTTACTTTTATTTACAAAGTGTTTCAAAACTTTAACAAAACTTGCTTCTCAAGGAAAAACCTTTTTATTTATTGGAACAAAAAAAGAAGCTACATCTCTAGTTGCAAAAACTGCTTTAATTTGTGAGTCTTTTTTTGTTAATCAAAGATGGTTAGGTGGAATGTTAACAAACTGGAACACCATGAAAAAATCAATTGCTAGGTTAAATGAATTTGATTTACCAGAGTGGCAAAAAAAATGGAAGCAATTGGACAAAAAAGAAGCTGCTATTATAAAAAAAGAAAAAGATAGATTGGAAAGATATTTAGGTGGTTTAAAAAATATGGTCTCTATTCCTGACGTAGCAATTATTGTAGGACAAGTAGAAGAAATGAATGCTGTTCGCGAATGTCAAAAGCTCGGAATACGGAGTGTTACTATTTTAGATACAAATTGCGATCCTACTTTAGCTGACTTATTTATTCCAGCAAACGACGATTCTGTCGCCTCTTTAGAACTTATTCTAACTGCACTGTCTGAAGCAATAAAAGATGGACGAAAAGTTTTTAAAGAGAAAAATATAAACGGTCTTTCTCAACAAGCGAAATTTAAGAAAGAAGGTTCTCGTAGAACAAAAATTTTTAAAACTAGAAAAGGATAATTTTTTACACTTTGTTTGTAAATAATCCATATTCTATTGTTGTCCTTAGTTTTTATCTAATAAAAACTAAGGACATATCAAAGAAAATATAAGGCAAAATGAGCATTTTTACAGAATCAAAATGTTGAAAAGGTGAAACCTACGCATCAATGGTTCTTAGTTTTTTGTTTCTTTGCTTTTTTGTAAACAAAAAAACAATAAAAACACAACCTTCTGCGAAGCAAATTTTTTAACGAAAAATCTGTGATAAAACAAAATAAGCAAAAAGATTATTGATTTTATTTGTTCTTTGGACAATTGTGTTGCTTCGCAGAAGGTGTTGCAAAAATGCATTTTTGCATACACGGATGTGTAGTTGTATTGAACATTTTGCTTTGCAAAAATATATTTTTGCACCAGCAAAATGTACAAATACATTTTTGCATCAAAAACCTAAGTTTTCTGAAAAAAAACAAATTAAAACCTAGATTTTTTATTAAATTACAACCAAAAAGATATTTTTTGATGTAGTAACTTAAAACCTTATTTTTTTAGTTCTTATATTTAAATTGAAAAAATGAAATAATTTCATAAAAATTATTTTTATTTTTGTTTATATTTCTGTTTTTATATTTTATAGAGTTAAACCTAATTGTTAGAATTATACTTGAGTTGTTAGTTGAATTAATAACAATTTGGATTTGCTTTTTAAAAAATTGTGTTTTCACATTCTGTGAAACAGAATATTTAGTTTGGTTCCTTTATTTTTTATAAATAAAAAAAATCCTTTTATATTTTTATAAAGTCAAGACAAAAAAAAGTATTATTATCTAAACCATTTAAGTTTAACCTTTTAAAGTTTAAATTTAAAATTACAGAATTTTAAAATGTAATTGAAACATTTGACATTATAAAGTGTTTCTATTACGTGATTATGAGTGGTAAACAAATTTTTTATTTTGGAGAATAACGCTATGACAATAGCGATTGGTAAAACCCAAGAAAAAGATAGTTGGTTTAGCACAGTAGATGACTGGCTTCGTCGTGATCGATTTGTTTTCGTTGGCTGGTCTGGTGTTTTATTATTTCCTACTGCTTATCTTGCATTAGGTGGCTGGCTTACAGGAATTACATTTGTAACATCATGGTATACACATGGTCTTGCTTCTTCTTTTTTAGAAGGATGTAATTTTTTAACAGCAGCTGTTTCTACTCCAGCAAATAGCATGGGTCATTCACTTTTATTTCTATGGGGACCTGAAGCTCAGGCGATTTCACTCGTTGGTGTCAACTAGGTGGTCTTTGGGCATTTGTTGCTTTACATGGAAGCTTTGGTTTAATTGGTTTTATGCTTCGACAATTTGAAATTGCTCGTTCTGTAAAACTTCGACCTTATAATGCTATAGGATTTTCTGGACCAATTGCCGTTTTTGTTTCAGTTTTCCTAATTTATCCTTTAGGCCAATCTGGTTGGTTTTTTGCTCCTAGTTTTGGTGTAGCAGCAATTTTAGATTTATTCTATTTTTCCAAGGTTTTCATAACTGGACATTAAATCCTTTCCATATGATGGGTGTAGCGGGCGTATTAGGTGCAGCTCTACTTTGTGCTATTCATGGTGCAACAGTAGAAAATACTTTATTTGAAGATGGTGATGGAGCAAACACTTTCCGTGCTTTCAACCCAACACAAGCAGAAGAGACTTATTCAATGGTAACTGCTAATCGTTTTTGGTCTCAAATTTTTGGGGTAGCTTTTTCAAACAAACGTTGGTTACATTTCTTTATGTTATTTGTACCAGTAACTGGTCTTTGGATGAGTGCCTTTGGTGTAGTTGGACTTGCTTTAAACTTACGTGCATATGATTTTGTATCTCAAGAAATTCGTGCCGCTGAAGATCCAGAATTTGAAACCTTCTACACAAAAAATATTCTATTAAACGAAGGAATTCGTGCGTGGATGGCTGCGCAAGATCAACCACATGAAAAACTAGTATTCCCAGAGGAGGTATTACCACGTGGAAACGCTCTTTAATGGTACATTGACTGTAGGCAGTCGTGATCAAGAATCAACTGGCTTTGCTTGGTGGGCTGGAAATGCTCGACTTATCAATTTGTCAGGTAAACTACTGGGTGCGCATGTTGCGCACGCAGGGTTAATTGTGTTCTGGGCTGGTGCAATGAATTTATATGAAGTTGCACATTTTGTTCCAGAAAAACCTATGTATGAACAAGGATTAATTTTATTACCCCACTTGGCTACTTTAGGATATGGTGTAGGTCCTGGGGTGAAATCACAGATACTTTTCCTTATTTTGTTTCTGGTGTTATTCACTTAATTTCTTCAGCTGTATTAGGTTTTGGTGGTGTTTATCATTCACTTATTGGACCAGAGACTTTGGAAGAATCTTTTCCTTTCTTTGGTTATGTATGGAAAGATAAAAACAAAATGACTACCATTCTTGGTATACATTTAATTATTCTAGGAATTGGTGCTTGGCTTTTAGTATGGAAAGCACTTTACTTTGGTGGTGTTTATGACACATGGGCTCCTGGTGGTGGAGATGTTCGTATTATATCAAATCCAACAATAAGTCCTGGAGCAATTTTCGGTTACCTTTTAAAATCACCTTTTGGTGGTGATGGTTGGATTGTAAGCGTAGATAACTTAGAAGACATTGTTGGTGGACATATTTGGATAGGTACTCTTGAAATCATTGGAGGTGTGTGGCATATTTTAACTAAACCTTGGGGATGGGCCCGCCGTGCTTTTGTTTGGTCTGGTGAAGCTTATCTGTCATACAGTCTTGCTGCTATTTCCCTAATGGGTTTTATTGCTTGTTGTATGTCTTGGTTCAACAATACAGCGTACCCTAGTGAATTTTACGGACCTACAGGTCCAGAGCTTCTCAATCTCAAGCATTTACTTTCTTAGTTCGTGACCAACGGTTAGGTGCTAACGTAGCATCAGCACAAGGTCCTACAGGTTTAGGTAAATATTTGATGAGATCACCAACAGGTGAGATTATTTTTGGTGGAGAAACTATGCGATTTTGGGATTTCCGAGGCCCATGGCTTGAACCTTTACGTGGTCCTAACGGATTAGATCTAAACAAATTAAGAAATGATATTCAACCTTGGCAAGAACGTCGTGCTGCAGAATATATGACACATGCGCCTTTAGGCTCATTAAATTCTGTAGGTGGTGTTACAGAAATTAACGCTGTTAACTTCGTTTCACCACGTAGTTGGTTAGCGACGTCGCATTTTTGTTTAGGTTTCTTCTTTTTTATAGGTCACCTTTGGCACGCAGGTAGAGCGAGAGCAGCAGCAGCAGGTTTTGATAAAGGTCTTGATCGTGACAACGAACCTGTATTAAAAACATTGAAGCAATAAAACATCAAATTTTATAAAATAAAAATATTAATAAAATACTTTGGTTGCTGAACATTTTCCTTTGGAAAATGTAAAATACTGTGCTTTAAAAAATACATTTTGGCATCACATTTGACTTTGCTTACATTTTCCTTCAAAAATGTTACAAATGTACGCTTTGCAAAAATAAAATAGTAAAATCTACGCTTTGTTTTTTTACTATGTAAAAAAACACCAAATACATTTTTGCAAAATAAATAAAATGTAAGAAACATGGCGTAGTATTTTGTTATGCAAAATAGTACTCACACAATTATCGTTTAACTACTATTTTTACAAAAGAAAAGATTAAGATATAGCAATTTTTTTTTCCATTTATTAAAAGCTACTTTTACCTACAAATTAAAACTTTAAATGGAGCGTAAGTTTTATTTATTTAACTATTTTACTGACATTTTACAAAATGTCCTTTTTTCACAAAAAGTGATGCAAAAATGAATTTAATGCAAAAATCTATTTTTGCATAACACTTTGCAAAGGAAAATGTTCAGCAACACAATTGTCGCAGGGCATGCGTCTTTTAAACGATGGTGTAGCATTTTGCTGAGCAAAATGCTACACCATAAAGTGAATCTAGAGAAAAAAAAAGTTCAATTTTATAAAATAAAATTACCAACTTGATTTGACAACACCTGGCAAAACACATTGATGAGCCAGTTCCCGTAAAAAATGTCTTGAAAGACCAAAATCTCGAAAGAAACCTCTTGGTCTTCCTGTTATTAGGCATCTATTGTGAAGTCTTACCGGAGCACTATTTCGAGGAAGACGTTGAAGTTTTAAATGTTTTCTTAATTTATCTTCAAGTCCTGTTGCTTTTTTTATTTCTTCTTTTAAAAATTCACGCTTCTTACTATATTTAATAACTAAAAGTTGTCATAAATAATATTTAGAACAAAAAATTACATTTTCCAAAGGAAAATGTTAGTACTTGCTTTTAAAAATGCATTTTGAAAAGATGTAAAACGTTTTTTTGCATCACAAAGGAGCAAAATGTTCAGCAACACAATTGTCGCAAGCCATGGTCAAAATGTTTAAAAAAAGGTTGATCTTACTTTTTGTTTTGCAAAATATAAGCAAAAACTTAGACTCTATTGCAAACAATGAACGAGTTTTTATTGTTTAATTTTATTTCTTTAAATTTAAGTTAAAAAACCCATATAAAGTGTGAACTAATTTTTTTCAAATATCATTTAAATTTACCTTATAAATTTAAATGATATTTGAGAAAAATTTGATTGAAGATCAACTGGAAAAAAATAAATTATTTAAATCTGAACAAAAAAACATTTTTTTTGTAAAAAGTAGATTCACATTTTTTGAACGTTGCAAAAATGCGTTTTTGCATCAAATGCATTTTTGCAAGATCTTTCTATAAGAATATAAAAGAGACATTTTTTATTTGATCTATTTTATTTTTAATTCTTTTTCAGAAGTAGAAAAACTCATCTTTTCTTTTAATCTTGTAGCTTTTCCAGATCGATCTCTTAGGTAATAAAGCTTTGATCTACGAACTTTTGCACGTCGAACTATCTCTATCTCTTTCACACATGGTGAATGAATAGTAAATACCCTTTCTACACCAATCCCTTGAAATATACGGCGTACTGTGATAGTTGTATTCATTCCTGCTCTATGTTGTGCAATAACCGTTCCTTGATAAGGTTGAATTCGTTCTTTGTTGCCTTCTTGTATTAAAACGCCCACTTTTACTGTATCGCCAACACAAATGTTTGGTAAACTTGTTTTGATTTGCTTTGTCTCTAATTTAGAGATTAATATTTGTAGATTATTATATTAAAATAAAATTGTGCGAAGAGTAAACTTTGATTACACCTCTTAATTTTTCATACATCTTTTGCAAAGTGAAATAAAATAAATTCAGATTGCATAAAATTTAAAAAAATATTTTACAGATTATAAAACGTGTGAACAAAAATGCATTTAAAGATTTTAATTTAATAAAAACGTAAATGAAAGCATTTTGTAAAACAAAATATAAGGTCGACTTCAAACTTTATTCTTCTTTAGATTTTTAAAAGTTTTTGTCTCTCTTTTATAAAATTGAATTAAAATCCGTGTTTCGTCTCTTCTGCGAAGCATATTACAAAAAATACATTTGCCGAATTTTTTTGTTTTTTATTTGATATGATGGCGTTCCGAGAGGAAGCTATGGCCCTACGGGCCATCGTCCGAAGGACGCATGCTTTGCGAAGCAAAGATTGTGTTATATGCCATCGTCTGTAAGACGATGCGATCGAAGATCAATTGCGCGGAGCGCCATGCGTGTAAGCATTTTGCATAGCAAAATGCAACACGATTGTAGCAAAAATGCATTTTGCAAATGATTGGCAGTGCGCGTTCGCCATGGGTTTGCATTTTGCCTAGCAAAATGCAACACAATTATTGTAAAGCTACCATAATACAAAACACTAAATCAATTTATTAAAGAAAAGGTTTAAACTTATTTTGTAAATTGATTTTTTTGTTGACTCAATTTTTTTTTCAAAAAATTTAATCAACAAAGTGGTAAATCTATTGTTTCCCTGAATAAAAAATACAAAGATTAAATTTATCCTTACATTAAACTCGTTTTAACTTTACAAGATTTTGATACAACAATAATTTTTTTTGTAAACTGCCTTATATTTTATGAGTGTTGCGTTGCTTTTGGCAACGCACTAAACAAAAAAACACTCAAAAAAAACACTAAAAACATCACTTTCTGGAAAGCAAAATATTTATTTATTCAGTAATTGAAGAAACTACACCTGCTCCAACTGTACGTCCGCCTTCTCGAATAGCAAAACGCATTCCTTTTTCAATAGCAATTGGCTGAATTAGTTCAACTGCCATTTTAATACGGTCACCAGGCATAACCATCTGAGTAGCACTGTCATCATCCGCACGAAAAGATTCAATTTTTCCAGTTACATCTGTAGTTCTTACGTAAAACTGAGGTCTATAACCTGGGAAAAAAGGAGTGTGACGTCCCCCTTCTTCTTTAGTAAGAACATAAACTTGTGCTAAAAATTTTGTGTGTGGTGTAATAGTTCCTGGTTTTGCAATAACCATTCCACGCTCTATGTCATTTTTTTGAATTCCTCGAAGAAGTACACCCACATTATCACCGGCAACACTTTCTTCTAGTGTTTTTTGAAACATTTCTAAACCTGTAACTGTTGTAGTTCTTGTGTTTTTTAATCCAACAAGTTCAATGGATTCACCCACTTTAACTGCACCTCTTTCAACTCTTCCTGTAGCTACTGTACCACGACCAGTAATAGAGAATACATCTTCTACAGCCATTAAAAAAGATTTGTCTGTGTCTCTTTGAGGGGTAGGAATATATTGATCGACTTGATCCATAAGAGAAAAAACTTTGTCCACCCATTTGTTATTACCGCGTTCAAGTTTTGGATTTTCTGTTAAAGCTTCTAAAGCTAAAAGAGCAGATCCTGAAACAATTGGAATATTGTCTCCAGGAAATTCATAATTGTCTAATGTTTCACGCACTTCAAGCTCAACTAATTCTAAAATTTCTGGATCATCTACCTGATCCTCTTTGTTTAGAAAAACAACTATATTAGGAACACCAACTTGTTTAGCCAATAGAATATGCTCTTTTGTTTGTGGCATTGGGCCATCTGCGCCAGATACTACTAGAATAGCTCCATCCATTTGTGCAGCACCTGTAATCATGTTTTTAACATAATCCGCATGACCAGGACAATCAACGTGAGCATAATGACGAGCATCTGTTTCATATTCAACATGTGCTGTGTTTATTGTAATTCCACGTGCTTTTTCTTCTGGTGCACAATCAATGTCATCATATTTTCTTGCTTTTCCTCCACTACGACCTGCCAAAGTCATGGTAATAGCTGCTGTTAAAGTGGTCTTTCCGTGATCAACGTGACCAATTGTACCTATGTTTATATGAGGTTTTTTTCGTTCAAATTTTCCACGTGCCATAATTTTTAGTTTTATTTATGTAAGATTTATTATTATCAAATATTTGATTTTGATTTACAAACTGTTTCACTAAGATTTTTCTTATAAATCTTGTTTTCCTACGGAAAACTTGGTTTTTGATGCTGAACATTTTACCATGTCAAATGTTACAAATCTATTTTTGCTACAATTGATCTTCGATTTATGGTGGCTGTGCAAAAATATATTTTTGCAACACAATCGTGCTTTGCACGCATGTTTCTATTTATTACATCTTTATTTTATAAAAATGTTCAAAAACAAAGACTTTGTGAAAACAAAAGCAAAAATTTAAAATATCTTTTCAAATTACATGTTATATATTTGCTTTTTTTTTTACTTCTTGTTTTTGCTTGTTACATTTTTATAAGAAAAATGTAACAAGCAAAAACGAAGAAAAGAATTTTTATATCACTATTACTTATTAAGTATACCTTTTTTTCTAATTAGCAAGCAACCCGCTTTTTATTTTTATTTTTTAATTTCTAAACAAAATTTAAATAAATAAGCATAAAACAAACAAAATAGATTGAAGATCAATTGTGCTATCATCAGCAACAAAACTTAGTAGAAAAAAAAACTGTCAATTTTTTTTACGCTTACATTTCTACAAAGTTAAAATGTTAAAAAAAATGTAAAACCTTTTTTAATTTTACTAAAAATAGTTCTGATAAGCAAAGTGACTTTTTTCACTTTATAAAAATACAAGAATATTTTTGCGTGCTTATCACAACTAAGTTTTTGCTTTTTGCGTTGCCAAAATCTATTTTGGCATCAAATGAATTTGTAACATTTGACGTAATAAAATGTGATGCAAAAACGTCTTTGGTGCTGCGCACGGCAGTGCCAAAATAGATTTTGGCGTACATTTTGCTCCTTTGTTCAGCATCAGATGTTGTATTTTTTGCGAAGCAAAAAACAAAGCACGTAAACACAATTCACAATTCTAGCAAAAATGCATTTTTGCTAGAATTGTGGCTTTGCCGCCAATGAAAAATAAAACATCACTTTGACCGGTGAAGTTGAAGATTTAACTTTATGAAATGCTATTTGTTTTTACTCCGAAAAAATACAGTACTTTTTCTTATAAAGTAAAGATAGATGTAAAATTTAGAATTGTGATATACTTTTAATTTAAATGTAAAAATAAAAATGTTCTATTTTGTTAAAATAAAAACGAAATTAAAACAATTTCTGCGAGGCGTTTTTAACAAAACAAGAAAACTCTTATTTATTTTAAAATTTTTAGTAAAAAGGTGATTACCACTTTATTGAAAACAATTTTCAAGATATTATAAAAAAGAATAAAAAATTTTTAAATATTTTAGCTTTTTTATTCTAAAATTTATTTCATTTTTCTAAAAGAAAGGCTCTTTTTTTTTTGTGAAAATAAATCAATAATGAATTTGTTTGGTTTCATTACATCTTGAATTTCTTGTAAAAATAGATTTGTAATATTTTACGAGCAAAAATGTATTTTTGCACGTAAAATGTAATACAAAAATGTTTTTGATGCCAAAATCTATTTTGGCATACATTTTGCTCCCTTGTTCAGCATCAAAAACTTAGGAAACCTGGCTTTTACTACCTTTAGATTTACAAAGTAAATCTTAGAAAGCGGTTTGCAAAAGCTTGGGATATTTTTGTTTTTTATGAAACAAAAAACACGACATTTTTGTAAAAAAAATCAAAGCCTTTGATTTTTTACATATTACAAAATAAAGCAAAAATACTATTTTTCAAAAACTCACATTTTGTATATAAAATAGGAAAAAATGATCTCTTAACATTTTGGAAACAAAGTGTAAGTACATTTTGCTTGCAAAAATGCATTTTTGCATCAGCTACTACGGTTACCTTGCAAAAATACATTTTTGTATCTTTGTTTTTGTACATTTTGTTCAAATTTTACAAAAACAAAGAATAAAATATAAAAACTAAAATTAAGATAGTGTTTTTATTTAATAAAAAGAGCAATTCACTTCTATTTAGTTTTACAAAATGTTCTTTCTTTTCACTTTTTTTGTTTTTTATTTTATAAAAAACACCACATCATATATTTTATTTTTTTACTTGATGCAAAAATGCATTTTTGCACAAAAAACAAAATCGATTTGATCTTCGATCAAATGATATAAACTCTATTTAATTTATATTTAGCTATGCTAAAACTATTTTGTAATCAAATATCTTTTTTTGAAATTACTCAAAAAAGAAAAAAAATAATGCAAAATTTTTTAATTTTTTGCGCGTTTACTCAACTTTTTAACATAAATGTAATACCATCTGCACAAGCCTACCCTATTTTTGCTCAACAAAATTATGAAAATCCGAGAGAGGCTAATGGTCGTATAGTTTGTGCAAATTGTCACTTAGCACAGAAGGATGTTGAATTAGAAGTTCCCCAATCTGTATTACCAGATACTGTTTTTGAAGCTGTCGTTAAAATACCTTATGATCAACAAGTAAAACAGGTTCTTGGAAATGGTAAAAAGGGTGCTCTAAATGTAGGAGCAGTTTTAATTCTTCCTGACGGTTTTTCTTTAGCGCCGAAAGAAAGAATTTCTGAAGAATTACAAACAAAAGTTGGAAAACTTTATTTTCAACCATACAGCGACAATAGAAAAAACATTCTTGTTATAGGTCCTGTGCCCGGAAAAAAATATAGTGAGATGACTTTTCCTCTTCTTTCACCCGACCCTAAAAAAGAAAAATCAGTATCCTATTTAAAATACCCTCTTTATTTAGGAGCAAATCGTGGTCGTGGGCAAGTTTACCCTGACGGATCAAGAAGTAACAATACTGTGTACAACGCTCCTGTAAAAGGTAAGATAAGTAAAATTGAGCCTATAGAGAAAAAAGGAGGATTTGAAATAACTATTGATCGAGTTAACGAAGAAGCAACTGTTGAAAAAATACCAGCAGGGCTTGAGTTACTTGTTAAAGTAGGGCAAAATGTAGAAGCAGATCAACCTTTAACTAATAACCCAAACGTTGGAGGATTTGGTCAAAAAGAAACTGAAATAGTTTTACAAAATCCGGCAAGAATTCAAGGGGTAATTTTATTCTTTGTTTTTATTGTTCTTGCACAAGTTTTCTTAGTTTTAAAGAAAAAACAATTCGAAAAAGTTCAATTAGCAGAAATGAGCTAAATTATTTGAAAAGAAATGGCCTGATGCAAAAATGCCTTTTTGCAAGGCAATTGTCGAAGACACTGCTACGCAAAAGGGAAGGTGCTGTGCAGAAATGCTTTTTTGCAATGCGCGGTTCGCGTACATTTCTTTTGCAAACCGCTTTCTAACATTTTGTAAACAAAATGTAAGCTTCGCAAGAAGGTGCTGTGCTGAACATTTTACTTTGTAAAATGTAAGCATTGCAAAAATACATTTTTGCATCAAATCTATTTTTGCAAGTGCTTCACTCGGGTTTGCAAAATGAATGTATGTCGTATTTTGTAAAAAAAAGCGCATTACGTTTTATTGACGAAAATTTAAAATTGAAAGAAGGCATACATTTTTGCAAAGTTAAAATATTATAAGGCATGGCGTTGTGTTCTGCTATGCAAAGTGGCACACCATCGTTACGTAAGATATAAATTTACAAAATAAAGATAAAAATGTAGACAAAAATTTTTATTTCAATTAGTTTTTAAGTCAAAAATCGTATTTTATTGTATATTTGTGGTTTACCTTCATGAAGCCTTCGCTTTTGTTATACAAAGAGCACCTTTGGTGCCTTAATTTTCTTTAAATTTTATAAATAAAATTATATAGTAAACTTATTTCTTTAATCTAAGGTTTGTAAATTTTCTATTTTTACAAAAACTATTTTATGACATAAAACACAAAAAGCATTTATTTAATTAAGATTTTATTCTCCAAAATAAAAGGTTTTCCTTGCAAAAAAACATTTTTGCGTCAGAAAAATGTGACTTTTCCAAAGCTTAGAATTTAAAGCTTTGCTAAACTAACAGAGAAGAAATTGATCCTTGCTTGGCACCTAGTGTTTTCACTTTGTAAAAACAAATAAATCTCTCTGTTATGGAATAAAAGCAAATTTAGTTAAAAAACATTATCATTGTACTTACCTAATATTTATTGTAAGCAAATATCAAATCATTTGGTGGCTGTACAAAAAAGCATTTGATGCCAAAATATATTTTGGCAACGCAACACAAATGTCTGTAGGACGATTGATAAAAATTTATAGCATAATAAAAAATATAAAATATGGTGGAACCTCTTTTGTCTGGAATAGTGTTAGGTTTGGTGCCTGTAACACTAATTGGTTTATTTGTAACAGCTTATTTGCAATATCGTCGTGGTGATCGTGTGACCAGTACTTTTTAAATTATTTGCATCTTAAAACTTTTTGTTTCATTAAGTAAAAGATATTGATTTACTTAGTTTGTGAAATTAAACAAATAGTCATCAATCACCTACGAGAATTTGTCCTTTGGACATAACGGTGTAGCTGTGCTTTTTGCTAAGCAAAAAACAAAGCTATGCAAAATGGAACGCAATTGCGTTAAATGTGTGGCTCCGCCATCATGCTTACCGCCATGCTTTTTATAAAATTTCAATGTCATTAATTTTATAATACTTTATTTAATTTTATCTATCATATAATATGATTACTATTACTAGTTATTTATTTTTTCTTACCGGTTTTCTCGTAGGAACAATTGTAATTTACTTAGGCCTTCTTAAAATAGAATTGATTTAATTTCTTAATCACTATAAAGAATATATTTACAAAGCAAATTTCAAGCAAAATTTTAATTCTAACCCGTAATTCTTGTTTTTAAAACATCACCTGCGGTTAGCTTCTATTTTACTTGGTAAAACTGCAAGTAAAATAGAAGCTAACCATTTATTTTGAAATAAAATTAGAATTTTTTGTCTGACTCCAATTTTATTTCATCAAACTTATGGTGGTTGTGCTGTGTTTTTTGATGCAAAAATGCTTTTTTGCAACGCACCAAATGCATTTTTGCAAAGCGTACATTTTGTTCTTTTGTTCAGCACAGCTACACATCCTTTGAAAGATTGTGTTTTTAGTGTTTTTTTGTTTTTGCAAAAACAAAAAAACACTAAAAACACAATCTTTCAAAGGAAGCATATTTTTCCAAAATTTTGTAAAACAAAATCTTAGAAAAAATTTCCTATTTACTTACAAATATATTATTATTGTACAAAAAAACCTTCTTTAAATGTAAACAACTATTTTAATTTTTAAATTCCTATTTTAAACTAAAAGTTTTAGCTACCCCAAATACTAATCATTAAAAAAATTTTGTGATTTTCTTACGGAAAACTTTGTTTTTATACATTTTGCAAAGCAAAATGTAAGCAAAAACTTAAACTTGCAATAGAAAACCTAAAACGCCTTTTTAACTCAGTAGGTAGAGTTTTTGCATGGTAAGCAAAAGGTCGCCGGTTCAAGTCCGGCAAGAGGCTAAAAAATAAAGTAGATCTTATTATTTCAATAAAAATACTGAAAATAATAAACTCAAAATAAAAAGGATAAAAATCTAAAAGATTTTTTTAAAGATAAAAATCAGCCATACAAAAAATGCATTTTTTGTACCCACATTTTTTAAATTCAAAAAAAATTTAAAAAAGTAGATCCTCTTTTGATTTTGACTGTATTGGAGCTATGTTATATCTTTTATATAATATTTTTTTTTAGAAAAATTCCCTTTTATAAAGGCTTCAGCGCTGTCCTGTTCACAGCAAAATGACTGTTTTGGGGTGAGCAAAACATTAAAAAAAGATTTTTTATACAGAATTTTTATTCTTAAAAAAAAAATAAAAATTAAAGAGTATCTAAAAAGTTCATTTTTTCAAGTAAAGTTTTACGTTTAGAAAAAGCAACAGCATTAAAACCATTTGCATCACTAGCCATTTTGCCTCTAGTGTCTACAAACTCTATATACAATTCTTCCACATATAAGTTCTTGTCGAAATCTAAACTTTTTATATCAGCTTTTAGAAAAGCTTCAAAAAGCTTCACAGTAGTCGAACCTCTTCTCTGTGTTATTAAATCTGAGTTTATGATCTGTTACAAGAGGACCTCCTGGTCTTACTCAAAAAAAAGGGTCTGCTTTTACTTTCTTTCTCCATTCTTCAATAGAGAAAAGCTTCATACTTTTATATCCTAAAGGGAAATCAATACAAAAAATACTTTCTAACATATATTTTGCTTTGCAAAATGTATCGGTTTAGTTTTTCCTCAAAGAATTTACGATGATTACGTATCTTTTTAATAGTTTTATCAAACAGACCTATTTTAGGATTAAATACTTTAAAAGCGTAATTTCCTTTTCCCCAATATACGGCTACAATAAAGAAGTTTTTAGTTTTATACTCTACATTCTATGCTAATTTTAATTTATATGTCTTCCTAAAATTGTTTATATGCTTTTTTGCATACTCGTCTAATTCTAAAGCAAATTTATTATAGTCTTTACATTTATCAATAAAAACATCTTTAAAATGAAAAAGTGGACCACGTATTAAAGCGCGATTGCATAGTACATGTTACTAAAAATTTGCATTGAAGGTTTTTTATCTTTTTCCCTTAAATGAAATAGAGCATTTAACGAATATGAGCCCCCATTTGTGAGTATTTGATTGCAGTTTAAAGCTTTTGCCATCATAGAAGGTTGCAAAAATACAGTGCTATCTTTTTAGTGCAAAAATGTATTTTTGCAAAGAAGCAAAAAACAAAGCAATTACCTAACGTTGCGTTGCCAAAATAGATTTTTGTCGCTACCCGTCCTTTCCGACTTCGTCCGATAGGACGTAGGAGGAACATCAAATCCATTTTGGTATCAAGCAATTTTTGCTACAATTGGTTTTTAGAAAACAAAGTGCTGTAGATTTTATGCACAAACTATAAAAAAACTTCAAAAACTCAAAATTTATGTCAAAAAAACACATAAAATCTCATATTTTATATTATAAAGGCGAACGACGGGATTTGAACCCGCGAATGGTGGAGTCACAATCCACTGCCTTACCACTTGGCTACGCCCGCCATATTTTTTATTATATCATATGTATTTTCAACCTGTCTACTTGAGTTTTTACAAATGTATAAAAAAGTTATAATTTTTATTATAAAATATTTTACCAGGTAATACTAGTTAAAACGTAAATAAAAAAGTTTTTTTGGCGCAAAAGAATTTGCTTGAGACAGGAAATAAAAAAGTAGATCAAGAAATTTACCATTAATAACCTTTTTTCCTTTTATTAATCTTATACTCTAAAATTGATATGTGTGAAAAAAATATTATTATCAATTCAATAAAAATGGTTTCCTTATAAAATTGGAAATTTTATTTAGTCTTTGTTAAAAATGCGAAAAGTGTATAAAAATCAAATGAAAAATGCAAAAATTTAATTTCAAAGAAATTATTAAAATTTTTTGCAAAATCAGGTGAAATTAGATGTAAATACACTTTACGGTTGTTTTTGTAGCCTAAGTTTTCACTTCTTACAAAAAGACATTTTTGCATCAAAAACCAAGTTTTCCGAAAGAAAACCTTATTTCCCTATAGGAAATGTAGTTGTTGCACATAACATAACAGGTGCATTCCTAGCGTTTCGCGCAATTGTAGCAAAAATGGCCTGATGCCAAAATGGATTTGATGCTGAACATTTTGTTTTGCAAAATGTTCAGTAACGCATCAGCGAAATATTCACACGGCTTTTAATTTTATAAAAAATAAACCATCGTTTTTATTAACTCCAATAATGTGACCCGTGCTTCTTAGTTTTTTGCTTCTTTCTTTTTTTTTGTCAACAAAAAAACACTAAAAACACAACCTTCTGCGAAGCCTGCTTCTTCTTATTACTTTTACACGTGCTGTGTTTTTATTACACAAAAAGAAAAAGTATTTCACAAAATGAAATGTAAAAAGCAAATATTCTTTGTCTTGAGTTTTTTATAAAATATGACATAGCTGTGCTGTGTTTTTTACTTAGTAAAATGTGGTGTGGTGTTTTTTTACTAGGTCAAAAAACAAGGTGAAAATTTTCTTTTGGAAAATGTACGCCAAAATAGACTTTTACACCAAAGACATTTTTGCATCAAATCCATTTTGGCACTGCCTTTGTTTTTTGCTGCGCAAAAAACACAGCAGCACCAAACACAGCAGCACTAAATTGATTTTTGCACAAAAAACAAAAACACAACTTTCAAAAAAAATGTGTGTAAAATTATGGTGCCAATCTTTGTGATTTTAATATTTTAATGTTAGACTTAAGCATGGTTGCAAAAAGCTCTTTCTTGCAAAAATTTATTTTTGCATAGTATGCATTTTTGATACAATTGCGGCAAAGCCGTCATGTTTTCTTCGGAAGATTGTGCGTAGCACCATAGTTTAATTTATATTCTTATTTTGTAAAAACATCAAAAAAGTTGTTTACTCTTTTTTTAAACATGTAAAAACACTTTAAGAAAACAATGTTTTACATTTTGCATAGCAAAATGTACCACGACGATTTGCTTTGTGCTGCCAAAATGCATTTTAGCATCTTTCTTTTTAGTGTTTTTTGCAAAGCAAAAAAGAAAGAAGCAAAAAACACAGTATCTTGGCATCAGGCCAATATTTGTGTATTATTTCTTATGAGTTATTCTAGTAAGTTTTCTGAAAAATTATAAAATGTAATAAAGTTTCGCTAAAATCTCTTTTTTGACACTTTGTAAGATAGAAAATAAAAGGTTAGTAAACCTTTTTTTAAGAAAATATAGGGTGGCGAAGGCACAATTTTTGGTGTAAGCATGCGTGCTGCGCACGATTGTAACATTTTATAGCAAATGTAATGGCTACAATTGTGCCTGTGCGTTGCAAAAATGTATTTTTGCGTACAACGGAGCAAAATGTCCAGCACAGCCACACAACCGTGCTTCGCACCTTCTGCGAAGCAACACAAAAGCTTTTCCGAAGCCTTTACTTCGCAAACCATAGATTTTCAATACCTTTCAGTGCTGGTGCTACTATCATTTTGCAAATAAAATGCACAGGCAGCACCATGAGGATACAAATAAAATATGAACAAAAACTGTATTTTTGTGTATCTAAAATTTTGCTTTGTAAAATGTAAAATTTTAGAAAACCTTTTGCACAATGTACCCTCAAAAAACATTGTTTTGCAATATGGAACCTAGAGCTTGTTCTTTTTTATTTTTCGTGATAATCTTTAATGTAAATTAAATTTGTTTTGAGTATCTTTTAAAATTTTCTTTTTCATTTGGATCTTTGATCAACACTTTGCAAAGCAAAATGTTCACTTTGCAAAAATGTAATGAAAATATTAGTGTTTCATTGGTGCGAAAAACACAACTATCGAAAATAACATTGATTTCATTTAATCAAATTTAAAGAAAATGGTTTCATTTTTTTTTGCAAAGTTTTGATTATGTGCAAACTTAATCAAATTTATGGTAACTGTGCTGTATTTTTGTTTTTTGTGCAAAAATATTCTTCGGTGTACCTTCTACGTGCAAAAAGATGGGTAGGAACAAAAATCGATTTAGTGCTGCTGTGTTTGGTGCTGCTGTGTTTTTTGCGCAGCAAAAAACAAAGGCAGTGCAAAAATGTCTTTTTGCAAAGCACAGCAAAAAACAAAGGCAGTGCCAAAATGGATTTGATGCAAAAAACTCTTTTTGAGTACATTTTCTAATTGTGCCTTCGGCACAATAATTGCTGCAGTTTAGTCTATATTTAAGGTATAAAAGTGGAGTAAATTTATTTTTTTAATTTAAATAAAATAAAACAAATCCATTTTATTTTGTAAAATGTCAGAAAAATATAGATTTATAAGGAGCTTTTTATTACATTGAAAGAAGATAAAATTTTTAAAAACTTAAAAAGCAGGTTTTCTTACGGAAAACTTGGCTTTTGTACATTTTGTTTTGCAAAATGTAAGCAAAAGTTTAGGGTCGATGCCCGAGTGGCTAAAGGGGGCGGATTGTAAATCCGCTGGCTTAGCCTACGCTGGTTCGAATCCAGCTCGGCCCAATTTTCTAAATAAATTTAAGTTTTTGCATTTTGTGAAACCCATTCTTTTTTATTGAGAAAAACTTTTATCGGAGGCAACACTACCCTCTGTGAAGCGAGAAAAAAGTTTTTCTACTTTATTAAATAAATTCCATTTTGGATTTTATAAAAATGTTCATTGTTTTTTACTAAATAAAAAACAAAGTAAACAAAATATGAACAAGAATATTTTTAGGTTTTCCTGATTCAAAAATGCATTTTTGCAAAAAAAATATGCGTGCAAAGCACGATTGCCCAAAGCGCCATAGTTTTTGTACATTGTGGAAAGTAGTGCTATGTTTGGTGTTTTTTACTTTTTGCGTTGCGTTGCAAAAATATATTTGTAACATTTGACACAGTAAAATGTACGCATCAAATCCATTTGTAAGATTTTACATAGTAAAATCTACGCATCAAATCCATTTCTAACATTTTACATAGTCAAATGTGATGCAAAAATGTATTTTTGCAAAGCACAAAAAACAAAGCCATTGCTAGAGGCCAAAATGTAAGCAAAAACTTAAACTTAAATTTGTTACTCAAAATAATCGATAAAATTTTTTCTTTCACGTAAAGAATAAAGTCCTGCAGCCCCAGAACCTCTTATAAGATTTAACACCATTGTTTCCACTCGATCACTTGCTGTGTGTCCAGTAACTACTATTTTATATTGATAAAACTGAGCAATTTTTTTAGTGGATTTGTAACGCCAATTTCTGGCTAAACATTCATTAACTATTGGAGTTAAAGGTAATGTGTAATAAATCGGTAAATGCAATAAATGCGCTATTTTAAACAAATGTCTTGTAGAATAGAAAGATTTTGATTGCCAAAGATGATTACACCAAATCAACCCCAAATTAAAATTCCATTTATTTCGGAGTTGTAAAAAAATGACTAATAAACATACAGAATCTTGACCACCTGAAATCATTAACAAAAGGGTTTGATTTGGTCTTACTATTTCCTTTTTTAGTAATTCTTCAATCTTATTTATTAAAAAAACGGTTTCTTTTTTCATAAAAAAAATATAAATAGTTAATTTTTGCATATTTTACAAAGCTTCTGTTTTGACTTTACAAAATCTACGATGTAAACATGGTGGCTATGCCACACATCCAACACAATTTTTTTTTTGGAAGCATGGCAACTTTGCTCCAATTGTAGCAAAAATGCATACTATGCAAAAATAAATTTTTGCAAGAAAGGGCTTTTTACAACCATGGCGCTCCGCGCAATTGCCGAAGGCCATGGATAGTTGTGCTGTGTTTTTTATTTGATAAAATATGGTATGCTATTTTTTTACTAGGTCAGAAAACAAGGTGAACACTTTGCTCCTTTGTGATGCAAAAAATGAAGATACAGCACAAGGATCATCGACAAAATTTAATGTAGATTCTTTCATCCTTGTCAACAAAAATATAGAATCAGAAAGAAAATAAATTTTATTTTTTATAAAAAATAAAGAGTATATAAAAAAAATAAATTCCAGTAAAATTTTAGTGTTTAAATACTTTTTTAAAAGAATTAATAACTGAATAGGAGAAATAAAAAATTTCTTTTTTATTGCTCTTTTATAAGAATAAATGTTTTACAAGGGTGTAAATTTAAAACAATGGTCATGAATCGAAGATCAATTGCGCGTAGCGCCATTATCCTACGGCATAATTGCGACAAAGCCGTCATGATAACATTTTGCAAAGCAATTGTCTGTAAAATCAACGTCCTACGGCAATTGTGTTGGACGTGTGACTGATGCTGAACATTTTCCTTTGAAAAATGTACGCTTTGCAAAAATACATTTTGGCACAGCTACTATGTTTACCACCAATGTTTCTTAAATTTTTTGTTTTACTGTTTAAAATGTAGCCTTGTAAAACTGAACAAGTACCACACACAAGAGAAAAATTTTTGCTTATATTTTATCTTATTTAGTCTGTAAAATTGATGTGAACATTTTGCTTCGCAAAATGTACACGTCAATTTAATTTCACTTCAATTTTATGAAATAAAAAGGAAATTTGGCTTTCTATAAAAAAACTTAAAATTTTATTCTATTTTACAAATAAAAGGTTTCTGATTTTATGACTATAGATTTAATTAAAATAGACTATCAAATTGCTGGATTAAAAACTACCAAATTAGTATCAAATTTTCATTCCCTTTTTGATGTGGATGTTAAACTTAATAAACCTCAAATAAAAGCCCTTATTGAGGATTTGTACAAAGTTAGGGTTACCGCAGTTAATACACACCGACCGCCTCGTAAAAAGAAACGCCTTGGTGGAATTTTAGGATATAAACCTGCTTATAAACGAGTTATAGTAACTACTCTTACTGAGCTTCCCCGATTAGACCCCACAAATTTCTAAATAAAAATAAATTTAATAAATTGGTCTCAAAAGTATGGTGGCTGTGCTGTGTTTTTGCATAGCGAACACAACTTTTTAAAAGAGGCATGGTTGCAAAAATGCATTTTTGCTACAATCGTTCGAAGGACGCATGCTTTGCGAAGCAAAGATTGTGCCATAGGCACCATGGCCTGTGGCCATCGTTCATAGAGCGCATATAATTTGAGACTTTTAGTTTTTATCTAGGGAACAATTAATAATAGTTTTGTTACCATTTTTATAAAACAAAATTTTGTTTTTTGTGCAAAAATACATTTTTGGATCAAATTTTACATAGAGAAAGTAAAGATTTAAATCTTGCTTAAATAAAATGACTTTCTATCTATATTTCTTATTATTTTATTTGCTACTAATAAAATGAGTGTAGATTTTGTCTTACTAAATTTTCTTTTCTAATTTTGGATATAAAAAGGAATTTATATAAAAAGTTTGCTTCTTACATTTTATTAAACAAAGTCTTCTTTCTTTTTGATATTTTTGGTACATTTGTATGGTGGCTGTGCTGTGCAAAAATGCTATGAACAAAAAATGGCTTTCGGCAATTGCTTTGTTTTTTGCTTTGCAAAAAACATAGCACTGCATTTAGTGCTTTGCAAAAATGTATTTTTGCGTACATTTTACTTCGTAAAATGTTCAGCACAGCATTTTGGCAACGCAACGCACGTCAAATATGATGCAAAAATGGATTTAATGCCAAAATACATTTTGGCGTACATTTTACAAAGTAAAATGTTCAGCACGATTGAAATAAAAATGTAAGAAGTAAAAACAACAGGTTGTATTTTTTATTTATAAAAAACAAAGAAGCACAAATAGCAAAAATTTTCATTCTTTTTATTTTGTTACTTTCTTAATAAAAGAGCAGTTGTAGAGGTAATGTTGGTGTTTTTAGTAAAATTAAAAACAAAGAAACGACATTTATTACCTTTTTTATTTTAAACTTTTTTCAAAAAGAAACAATCATATAAAATACAAAATTTTGCAACTCCAAGCTTTTGCTACCCTAACATTTTGCTGTGTTTTTTGCTTTGCAAAAAACACAGCAAAATGCAATAAAGCGGTTTGCAAAAGTCAGGTTTCCTAAGTTTTTCTTACATTTTATTGCAAAAAATGTTCTTACACTTTATGAACAAAGTATTTACCTTTTGCAAGTATGAAAAACAATTTGCTATCTTTGCTAGACACGTAAAAAAATAATTCTTAAAATATTTAAAAAAGTCGTCTTTTTTTAGGCTACCCATGGCGTTACGTGCAATTGTAGCAAAAATGCCTTTGATGCCAAAATGCATTTTGGCAACGCTACAATCGTCCTTCGGACGCGTGGCTTACACCTTTTATGAGTCACTTTGTGTACATTTAAAAAAAGTTTTCAAATTTTTTAGATTTTATTTTGTAAATTTAGGCAACGCATCAGTAAACGTACGTACATTTTACGCAGTAAAATGTTCACACAGCTTTGATAAAAAAAATTAATTTAGCTCTATTTTTTTAAAAACAACGAACATGGGTATACATCTTTATAAACCTTACACTGCAGGCACACGAAACCGATCTATTTCTGAATTTAAAGAAATTACCCAAGCAAAACCTGAAAAATCTCTAACTTATTCACTTCATCGATCAAAGGGAAGAAATAATAGAGGGGTTATAACTAGTCGACATCGTGGAGGTGGTCATAAAAAACTTTATCGTGAAGTTGATTTCCGACGAGAGAAACTAGGAATTTTAGCAAAGGTGGTTACTATTGAGTATGATCCCAATAGAAAGGCTCGTATTGCTTTACTTCATTATCAAGATGGAGAAAAAAAATATATTCTTTGTCCAAGGGGTTTAAAAATTGGTACAAATTTGATTTCTGACTTAGAAGCTCCAATAATTTTGGGGAATGGACTTCCATTGAAAAATATGCCATTAGGCACAGATATACATAATATTGAAATTCAACCTGGGTCAGGAGGTAAATTAGCTCGAGCAGCTGGAAGTATGGCACAATTAGTAGCTAAGGAAGGTGACTATGCGACAGTTCGGTTACCTTCAGGAGAAGTACGTCTTTTTTCACGAGAATGTTGGGCAACAGTTGGTCAAGTAGGAAATATGGATTGGAATTTAGTTAAAATAGGTAAAGCCGGACGTAAAAGATGGTTAGGTCGCCGACCAAAGGTGCGAGGAATAGTTATGAATCCTGTAGATCATCCACACGGAGGTGGTGAAGGGCGTTCTCCTATTGGTAGAAGTCGTCCTGTGTCTCCTTGGGGATTTCCTGCTTTGGGGAAAAAAACTAGAAATCCTAATAAAAAAAGTAGTTCTTTAATATTGAGAAGACGAAAATAAATAGTCCAGATTTCATTGATGCAAAAAAGGCCTGTGCAAAAATGCATTTTTGCAAGGCAATTGCCGAAGGCACTGCATTTTTGCAAGTAAAAACACCACATCAACTTTTCGTGCTTCGCACCTTCTGCGAAGCATATAAAAATTTGAAAATTTTTAAGCTATTACATTTGCTTCGCAAAAGATGCGAAGCAAGACTTTGTTTTTATTTACATTTTTACAAAGTCTAAGTCTTTTCTTGTGGCTGAACAGTTTGCTCCTTTGTGATGCAAAAATGTATTTTTGCACAGCCAAAATACATTTTGGTATCTTTCTTTTTTAGTGTTTTTTGCAAAGCAAAAAAGAAAGAAGCAAGTCCTAACATTTTCCTTTGAAAAATGTGATGCTGAACATTTGACACAGTAAAATGTTACAAATACATTTTTGCAAAGCACTAAATGCAGTGCTATGTTTTTTGCAAAGCAAAAAACAAAGCAATTGCCGAAAGCCATTTTTTGTTCACAGCTTTTTTGCACAGCACAGCCATCATAAAAATGTTCAAATTTAAATTTTTGTTTGGCAGAAGGTAGTGTTACCCCCGATAAAAGTTTTTCTTTTTGCAAAAATGCTTTTTTGCACAAAAAACAAAGAAGCACGGATAGATTTATAAAGTAAATTTGATGTTTTTAGTTTTACCAAAAACGAGGAGACAAACAAGATAGAACTTTAAATTTTAGATACGTTTTTATTAGATAAAATTGAGTATCAAAAATTGCTTTGCTTTTTTTTGCAAAAATACATTTTTGCACTGCCGTGCGCAGCACCAAAAGAAAATCAACATTTTATAAAAAACTACAAATTATCTCAAAAATTATTTATGTCACGCTCTTTAAAGAAAGGACCTTTTGTAGCAGATCACCTATTAAAAAAAATTGAAAAATTAAATATAGAAAAAGAAAGAAAAGTTATATTAACTTGGTCCCGAGCTTCAACAATTGTTCCTTTAATGATTGGTCACACAATTGCAGTTCACAATGGGCGAGAACACATTCCAGTTTTTGTAACAGACCAAATGGTAGGACATAAATTGGGAGAATTTTCACCTACACGAACTTTTAAAGGTCATACAAAATCTAGTAAAAAAGTGAAACGTTAACACTTTCTTATTTTTACAAAAAATTTTGTTTTTAGTGTTTTTTGCTTTGCAAAAAACAAAGAATTTCATTTTCGTTTTGCAAAAATGCATTTGGTGCAAAAATGTATTTGTAACATTTTACACAGTAAAATGTACGCAAAAATGTATTTTTGCAAAGCAACGTGCACATTTTGCTCCTTTGTTCAACATCACATTTTTTTGTGAACATTCTGACTTTGTAAGTATACAAAATAGAGTTGTTAAGGTTTACAAAACAAAATACTAATAGAATTTTAAAAGTTGTTATAAAAATTTTAATTAAATTTATAAAAATTTCTTTTTTATGGGACAAAAAACTCATCCTTTAGGTTTTCGATTAGGTGTTACTCAAACACATCAATCTCAATGGTTTGCTAAACCAAATAATTATTCACAACTGGTAGTTGAAGATTTTTTTTTAAGAGAAACCATCTTAAAACAGTTTTCTGACGCTGTTATTTCCACCATCAAAATTCAACGTAAATTAGATCAAATTAAAATACAGATTCGTGCAGCCAGACCAAAAGTAATTGGCATAAAAGAAACTGATCTTGACAGATTAAAAGAAGAATTAGAGAAAAACTTCAAATTTATAGAACTCATAATTTACACCTTAATAGTTCACATCGACAATTTAAAAGAAAATTGGGAGAGTTGCATAAGAAAACTCAAATAGGTATTCGACTTTTCATGGTAGCCAAATCAAGAGCTGAGTCTCCAATTATAGGTGGATTTTTGGTAGAAAAATTAGAAAAAAGAATGTCTTATCGTTTCGCTGTTAAGAATGCTATTTGGCAAGCGAAAAGAGCCAATGTTAGAGGAATAAAAATTCAAGTTTCTGGTAGATTAAATGGTGCAGAAATTGCTCGTAGTGAATGGTTTCGAGAAGGCAGGGTTCCATTACAAACCCTACGTGCGGATATAGATTACAGCTGCCTAACTGCAAAAACCATTTACGGTCTTCTTGGTATAAAAGTTTGGGTTTTTAAAGAAAAAAGCTCTGTTTCACAAGCTTTTTCTAAAAGAAGAAAAACTCTATCTTAGCTCTAACTAAGACTTTTCACGCTTTGTTTACATTTTACCTGAATATTTTTATTTCATAAAAATATTCAGGTAAAATGTTCATGCGAAACATGGTGCTTCGCGCAGTTGATCTTCGATCGCACATGCATCATTTAGACGATTGTAGCAAAAATGCATTTTTTGTTCACAGCACATGTATCAAAAACAGAGTGTAAGGGTAATAGAAAGATGCACGGAAAGTTTTTGTTTATTTTTTCTACCCTATAAAAGCAAAAAAAAGAACAAATTTATTTTATTTTTAAACCTTATAACTTAAAAAATTATGCTAAGTCCAAAAAGAACAAAATTTCGTAAGCAACATCGTGGGCGTATGAAAGGCGCAGCTCATCGTGGCAATAAAATAGCTTTTGGCGATTTTGCGCTGCAAGCAATGGAACCCTCTTGGATTACTTCACGTCAAATTGAAGCTGGTCGTCGAGCAATGACTCGTTATGCTCGTAGAGGCGGTAAATTATGGATTCGAATTTTTCCTGATAAACCTATCACAATGCGCGCTGCAGAAACTCGTATGGGTTCTGGGAAAGGTACTCCTGAATTTTGGGTAGCAGTTGTTAAACCCGGTAAAATTTTGTATGAAATAAAAGGAGTCTCTGAATCTGTAGCCAGAGCAGCTATGAGAATTTCATCTTATAAAATGCCTATAAAAACTCAATTTATAACTAGAGAAAAGAAAAACTTTACAAAGTAAAACTTTTTTCTTTTTTAAGAGAACCGTGTTTCTTACACTTTTTTTATTGTGTAAAAAAGCTGTGAACAAAAAATGGATTTAGTGCTTTGCAAAAATGTATTTGTAAGATTTGACACAGTAAAATGTACGCAAAAATAGATTTGATGCTGCTGTGTTTTTTGCGCAGCAAAAAACAAAGGCAGTGCCAAAATGTATTTTGGCAACGCGTACATTTTCCCTTGGAAAATGTTCAGCATCACATTTTTCAAAGGAAAATGTTAGGACTTGCTCCTTTCTTTTTTGCAAAGCAAAAAACACTAAAAAGAAAGATGCTCAACATTTTTCTTTACAAAAAGAGATTTTTACACTAAAAAAAGAAAGAAGTCAAAATGCTTTTTGGCAGTGCATCGTGTAAGAAGCATTTCTTTTTTCAGCTTCTTTTTTCCCAAAACAAACTTACTTATTTGACTTAGTCAAATTTCCTTGCCAAAATGGATTTTGGCATCAGGTAATTTTATTTTTGATCAAATGAAAATAACAAGAACGTAAAAAACATATACGAAACATTATTTTACTAAGATTTACTTTATGAATTTTAGAAAACCGTGGCTCGCGCCAGGCATTTAATTTGAACATTTCTATGAAATAAAAATAAATGTATTAAAATTTGCATTTTGCTATGCAAAATGCAACCATGGCGGCCTTGCCACAATTGTGCTTTCGGCACCATGTGTGACAAGCAAATATTTTAAAAAATTTTTAGAATAAGAACTTAATAAAATTGAAATTTGACATCAAAATAAAAATAAAATGAAGTTCTTTATATTTTATTTTGTAAAATATTTGGTTACTACATAATTAATTTTTAAATAAAAAATATGATTCAACCTCAATCATACCTTAACGTGGCTGACAATAGTGGTGCAAAAAAATTAATGTGTATTCAAATTTTAGGCGGGAGTCAAAGAAAATTTGCTAATATTGGTGATATTATTATTGCTGTTGTCAAAGATGCAATCCCAAACATGCCTTTAAAAAGATCTGAAGTCGTAAGAGCTGTAATTGTTAGAACCTGTAAAGGCTTAAAACGTGAAAATGGAATGACAATTCGGTTTGATGACAATGCAGCCGTAATAGTTAATAAAGAAGGAGTTCCCAGAGGAACCAGAGTTTTTGGACCAGTAGCTCGAGAATTACGTGATCTTGCTTTTACTAAAATCGTTTCGTTAGCCCCAGAAGTTGTTTAACTTTTACAAAGTGAAATTTTTTTTTTAATTTTTATCTACTTACTTTTTTGTTTATTTTGTAAAAAAAAATAATACATAAAATTTCAAACTTTACTTGACGTAAAATTGCTTCGCAGAAGGTGTTGCATTTTGCTATGCAAAATGCATACACGGGTTTTATGTGAGCAAGACTTATTTTTTCTGACATTTGAATTTTTTTATTAAATCTTTGTCTTACAAAACAAAAACTTAAGAGTAAGTCTTTTTATTCTGCATAAGTAACAAAGAAAAAAAGAAAAATGGCAGTACATTTTACACTTCGTAAAAATTTAAGATCTTCGATTTATAATTTTTATACTATGGAAAAAACATGGTGGCGAAGCCACAATTATAGCAAAAATGCATATTATGCAAAAATAAATTTTTGCAAGAAAAGACTTTTTACACCCATGGTACCGTAAGCTATAGTGTTAGCTGCATTTTTGTATCAAACCTATTTTTGCACAGCATTTTGGCAAGAAGTCAAAAATACCATAAAACTTGCAAAATGCAGGTGCTGTGTTTTTGACAAAAGAACCATGGTAGCTTCGCCACAATTGTATTGCATTTTGCATAGCAAAATGCTGGATCATACGTGCAAAGCAAGATTAGGCGAAGCGCCATGGGAAACTTAGAAATTCAGTGTTAGCGTAATACTATAAAAAAATAATAAAACGTAAGAAAAGAGAAGTTTTTATAACTAAGGAAAATAAAATGATACAGAGACTGAAAAACATATATATTAATGCAATTGTGCCAAAAATGATAACACAATTTGGATACCAAAATAAATTACAAGTTCCCAAAATTGATAAAGTTATTATTAATCGAGGTTTGGGAAATGCTTCACAAAATACAAAATTGCTAGACTCAGCTTTCAAAGAACTTAACATTATAGCTGGGCAAAAAGGTATTATTACTTATTCAAAAAAAGCAATTGCGGCGTTTAAACTTCGAGAGAAAACGGCCGTTGGTGTTTCAGTAACACTACGAGGCGATCGTATGTATAGCTTTTTGGATAGATTAATAAATCTGGCACTTCCTCGGATTCGGGATTTTCAAGGAATCAATGCGAAAAGTTTTGATGGACATGGCAATTATAGTTTAGGCCTTAAGGAACAGCTTATGTTCCCTGAAATAGACTATGACAAAATTGATCAAATCCGGGGAATGGATATTTCTATAGTTACAACCTCTAAGACAGATCAAGAAGGTTTAGCTTTACTAGATTTTTTTGGAATGCCTTTCAAGAAATAAAAGAAAGTTTAACTTTGCCTTATTTAGGAATTTTTTTTTTTACTCTCCTTTTTTTTGATAACTACCCTAAGTGTTTTTAAGTTTTGACTTCGTCAAAACTTAATAAACAATTTTTGTTAATAAATTTTTGATTTTGTTTAACAAAATTTACTACTAACTTTTTCAGAAAAAGTCTATTTTTAGTACGTTTATTACACCAAACTATGGTGTTGCAAAAATGCATTTGATGCAAAAATGTATTTTTGCAACGCACAGCCACAACTGTGCTTTGCATGTGTTTTGCACGCATAGTTTCCATTTTTCCTTGAGCAGTAGAATCTATTAAAAAAAGCTTAATTTCGGTGTAGTTAAAAGTAAAACTTGTCAAAATTTTTTCTGATAAAAAATACGGTTTTAATGAAAGCAAAAAATGTACCACTTATATTTTATTTCGCAAAAATTTAAAAATTGTTTTTTTACATTTTGCTTTGCAAAAACTTAGGGTTTTATTGCATAAAACGTAAATGGTGTTGTATTTTTGATTTTGCTTTGCAAAAATGCATTTGATGCCAAAATCCATTTTGGCAACGCACCACAAAGATTTCATAAAAAAACAACAAAAATGCCTTTTTTGTAAAAAAATTTAAGGTGTTATTTACAAAATACACAAAAAAAGGGTAATAAAATAATATTTTTTTACATTAAATTTTGAAAATTGAAAACAATGGTTAATGATACTTTAAGTGATGTGTTAACTCGTATTCGAAATGGTTGCATGATAAAAAGTGACACTGTATCGATACCTTTAACTAAAATGAGTGAGAAAGTGAGTAATATTTTGGAAAAAGAAGGATTTATTAAAGGGTGTCAAAAATCTTCGATTGAAGAAATTATTTTGTTACTAAAATACCGTGACCCCAATAAAAAATCTTGTATTACTAATCTAAAAAGAATTAGTAAGCCTGGACTAAGAATTTATGCAAACCATAAAGAGATTCCAAGAATATTAGGGGGAATGGGTATTATAATATTGTCAACATCTCAAGGTATTATCACAGATCGTGAAGCCCGTTTTCGAAAAATTGGAGGAGAATTATTATGTTCGATTTGGTAAAATATAAAAATGAGCTTTTTTTAAAAAGTGTTTGTATACCTTATTTTATATTAGAGTTAAAATTTATGGTGTTGCAAAAATGTATTTTTGCACAGCCATAATTGTGGTTCGCACGCATGTTTACAAAAATTTTCAAATATAATTTTTTTTATCAATTTTGCTGCTTTTCTTCTTATAAAATAAATAAAGATAAAGATGAGAAGAGGGGAATGAAATTGACTTTGTAAATCGGTCACAATCGATCTTTGATACAATAGCCTGCTTCTAACGGGGCACGGGAATTTGTCCAAAAAAATACATTAGTCTAATATTTTACGAGCAAAAATATATTTTTGCATGTAAAATGTAAGCTTCGTAAAAAGGTGCTGTGCGTTGCTTTGCAAAAATGCATTTGTAACATTTTGTTGGTGCAAAAATATATTTTTGCACCAACAAAATGAAAATGCATTTTACATCAAATGTACTTCTGCAAGTAGTTGGCTTAACATTGCAAAATAGTATTGATCTTTGACCCACAAAGATTTAGGCTTTTTTAACTTTTTGTATGTTTTTTATAAGATATAAATAGAAAAGATCAAAATGTAAATAAAATTTTTATACGTGATTTTAAGTGACGATAAATTTATTACTTGTAATTTTGAAAAATTGTATTATAAATTAAAAAAATGTATATTTTCTTCTATAAGTCAAAAAAATAAATGAAAAGCTTTATTTTTATTTTTAATACAACTTTTGCATTTTACTGATGCGTTGCAAAAATACATTTTTGCATCAAATGCATTTTTGCAAGTAAAATGCAAGTAGCTAGTCAGTTCTTAGCGAAAAATCTATTTTTATGAGACCTATTTGTTCAGCAAAAATGGGGTTCCCCAAGTTTTTGCTTACATTTTGTTTTGCAAAATGTCTAAAAACCTACATTTTGCGAAGCAAAATGTAAGGACTTATTTTACATTTTAAAGTCTGGTTTTGACTTTGCAAAAAAAATATTTTTTGTTAACATCTTTATCTGAAAATATTTGATGCTAAGAAATTGTTTACAAAATGTAATGCTCAATTTTGAAGAGGTTTTTTATAGAAACCATTTATACAGACCAAAAGCGGGCTATTGTTTTTTATTTTATAAAAAACAAAAAGTGGGTCATTTAGCATTTTAAAAGTACGTGCAAAATAAATTGAAAACATATTTGCACAAAGTAATGAACAAAGTAATAAAATGTGTAGATAAAAGTGTCTTCTACACAGTAAAAACCAAGTTTTTATTGTGTGAGCTGTGTTTTTTGCTATGCTTTCTTTTTTGATGCGTTTTTGTCCCTACCCGTCCTTTTGCACGTAGGAGATACACCAAAGAATATTTTTGCACAAAAAACAAAAACACAATTGCCTTCTATTTGATGTAATAAAATGTAAAACAATTTGTGCTTGATTTAAAAGAGTGTGCTTACGACACCATAAATTTTACTTCATAAAATAGAAACGAAACCTTAGATTTATTAAATTTATCTTAAAAAACTTAAAAAGCTCTCTATATTTTCTAAATTTTATAGTGTAAAATGTAAAGGTAAACCCTTTTCGTTTTTATAAAATCAAACAAAATCAAGGCTTCTTCAAGACTCTACTGGAGGTATTTTGAAAGCAAAAAATTTTATTAAGATTTTATTTTATGGTTTGCGAAGCAAAGGTTTCGGAGAAGCTCTTGTGTTGCTTCGCAGAAGGTGCGAAGCAGGGATGTGTGGCTGTGCTGAACATTTTGCTCCTTTGTACGCAAAAATGCATTTTTGCAACGCACAGGCACAATTGTAGCCAAAATGCATTTTGGCAACCATAGACATTTGCATACGCGCAATGTGCGCAATCGCGCAGCACGCATGCTTACACCAAAGATTGTGCTTTCGGCACGATAATTTTCATTTTAATTTTACAAAATAAAAACAAAGAAGCGTGGTGGCAGTGCCTCTTGCAAAGCTTTGCAAAAATGCGTTTGATGCAAAAATGTATTTTTGTAACGCACAGCAACACAACTATTTCTTTGTCACCACGGAAAAATAGCTTTTGAACATTTTTACCAAATAAAAATGTAAACAAAAACTGAGAATAAAATGTGATGCAAAAATACATTTTTGCACAAAATAATGAGAACAAATAAAATTTTCAAAATAGAAACAAAAAAGGCTTCGCAGAAGGTGCGAACCACGAGTTTTTAAATAATAAAAATATGGTTTCTAACTCAGCATTAAAAAGAAACAAACTTACACCTACATTTGTTTCAGAAACAGACCGTTTTCAAAATTTGTATCGTTTCGTTTCTTATTTTCGCATTTCCTCAAAAAAATCAGTGGATACAACCATTCAACAAATGATAAAATTTGATGTGTTGTCAGCTTCGTTTATTTTTTTGTTAACCCTTTTTTATTCTTTTAAAGTGCGTTATAAAAAAGAAATCTATTCTTTTTTAATAGGTCAAAATTTACCTGGTATAACAAATTTGTCTCAAAAAGAATTTAAAGAAACTTCACAATATGTACTTCCTTTTCAGGGTGAACCTTTTTTGGAAAAATCTCAGTTTTATTTTAATACAGGTCTTGCAAAATATGATTTAACTCGTGCTTCGCACCTTCTTGCGAAGCAATTTGACCAAAATGAGCCAATTAAATTAAAAAGAAAGCAAACTTTTTCCAACAAAAGTTTACTATTTAATGGTCCTTCTATTTTGCAAAGCAAAATGTCAGACAATTATTTTGCCAATAATAGGACCATTCCAAATTTTTATTACATAAAGCATAATAATCACTTTGAAAAAAATGATAAATTTATATCATCTATTTCTGACAAAATCAAATTTTTTAGCAAAAACAAAACAGAAACGACTCGTGGCTTTACCACAATTGCGCGAAGCGCCAATGCTTCTAATAGAGATTTGTTATCACCTTATGATTTAACTTTTCAATCTTTTGCTGCCCAAAATTTTTCATTTTCCATTATAAAAAAACTTGAAAGAGAAGGGACTCATTTTAAATTTTTAGAATTACCATTAAATTACAATTCATATTTTGGTATTTTCCAAAAAAAAGATGAAACAACTAAATCAGGTCGGGTAAAGCAAAATATTTTTAAGTTTCCTCAAAGAAAAGATTATATCCTGCAAAATAAAATATATGGTGGCGAAGCCACAATCGTACAAAGCACGCATGATAAAAGTCAACCTGTAGTTGATGCCCTCTCGCGAATTAAAGTTAGAAATCAAAATTGGGCTGAAATTTATAAGCAAAATAAAGTAATTGCAGAAAAAATATTTCAAAAAAGTCAAAAAAATTGGTTTTATCTAGGTCAAAATGAGGCATTGCAAACTCAATACGTGGTTGACCATTTGCCGCAGGCACAATGGTTTTCTCTTTATAAAAACAATCTACCTAAAAAGCATTGGGAGAAGTTAAAAGACGAAAAAAATTTTAATAAATTCAAAACGCAACCAACTTTATTGAATAAATTTTCTTCTATTGTTCATAATGTCAACAATTTGTCTAAGTCTTTGTTTTTACAAACCGCTTTCGCGGGTAGTCAAAACATAGCTTCAAATTCTCAAATTACCTATAAAAATGATTTGGCAAAACTAAGCCACTTTGTGAAACAAAATCTTTCTAGTATCAAAACAGATCCTAGCAAAAGGCAGCCAGAAATAAACGCTGTAAAAAGAAATGAGGTTTTTTCAAAAAAAGAAAAGACTGCTTTTACTTCTGCAAATTGGTGGCATCTTATTTTTGATGGAAGTTTTAGCTTAAATTCTAATTTTATTTTTGAAAACGTCGATTTTCGCCCTCCGGGTTCTTATGGTGTTAAAACTTCTCTTTTTACAAAGCAAAAACAAGAGGCTTTTTTAGCAAAAAAGAAAATAAAGTTCTCTTATGTAAAATTTAGACTAGACCCAAAATGGAAAGAAAAAATTTATCAACATTATCTACAATTAGATGAATTTCCATTAAAACTAGGTTCTATAATGGTTTGCAGTAATTGTGCTAGCACTATACCTCCAAGAATATTAACTAATCAGTTTTCTGCAAAAACAAGGGATACATTAATAAAAAATGTGGTAGAGACGAAAAGTGAAATACCAAATTCTAGCGAAGCAAGCTTCGCATCTTCTCGCGAAGTCTTTCAAAAAAAGGGTAAATCTTTTGCAATCAAACGGAAATTTATCCTACGAGGATCAAAATTTGTTTTAAATTCTTCTAAATTGGGTTTTACAGAAGAAAACAGCGTAAATTTACTTGGTAAATTTACCACATCGCCAAATTCTACGTTTTTTGACGGTTCTGCTCTTGGAGATCTAAACCCTAAATTTAAGCAACAACAGAAGGTAGCTGCTACCCCTGACAAAGGGTTCACATCAAAAACAAAAAGGGAGGAAGAAACTTTATCTTCACAAAAAAGGGCAAACAGTAGTGGTTCACAAGAAGGTGCTGTCCATTTTGCAAACAAAATGCAAAATAGCGTAAATAAAAATTCAGATAAAAAAATAAATTTGCCAAAAGTTGCCCTTGTAGAAGAAAACAAAAGAAATATTTTCTATTTATCTCCCAAATTGAGTTTGTTAAAAAACGAAATAAAAGCTCTTTTTTCTTCTTCTAAAAATCATTCTTATTGTATAGAGAAGGATAAAAAAACTTTTAATTTACTTTCAAATGGTGGCTTTGCCACATTAGATAAAATTTTATTAAATAATTCTTTAGACACTTTACTCGATCAAAAGAAATCTTTTACTAATCAAAATATTTTGCAAAACATTGGTGAAAACGGTGAAATTTTATCTTATAACAATTCTGTAAAACAAAATGGTAAAAATGCTTCATTTTTAACACAAGAAGATGTGGCTTCGCACGAAAGTGCTCCTGCATTTTGCTTGCAAAATGCTAGTGCTGCGCACGACTCAGTTGCCGCTGATGAGACCAAAATCAAAGAAAAAAGAAACTTAAAGTCTAAATATGTAAAGACTTCGCAAGAAGGTACGAACCGTTTTCGCGGGGAGCACGAGTTAACTCAATTATTACAAAGTTTTTGGTCACAAAAAAAAGAAATTTCTTCTAAAGATATTTCAGGAAAACAGCTTGTTGAAAAGACAAAAGATAATTGGTTTCCTTCTTTTATAAGCTATTTGAGTACGCAACCTAGACTTATGTCTGGTTATCAATTTCCAGATTTAAATGAGAAAGAAATAAACGAGTTGATTAAATACTCAAACTCTAAAAAAGCTTTAACCAATAAAATTCAATTTGTAAAAAAAGGAACTTTTTTTGTAAAAAATTTTAGAAAAAAGACAGTTTATAGGTTCCAAAACTCAACGCCGTCTAGTTTTTTACAAAATTCAAAAAAAGAAAGTTGTCAACAACATCCTGTTGATGTCTATTTACCAACCAATTATATTCAAAGACTTCCGCAAAGTAAGTCTACATCCTTACAAAAAAACTTGTTTTTAAAAGAAAATACCGATTTAATCGAATTAAATAAGGTTTTGAAAAAATTTAAAAGCAAGGCACCGGAGATGGTTTGTGCTGTGCACGGCACCCCTATTGAGGGTAGTGGCAAAAACACCAAGGCTTCGCAAAAAGGTGCAAAAGACGAGTCCGAAGTTTATCAAATAGAATTGGATAAAAATTTAATTTCGCAAAACAAAATATCAGATCTGAATTTTGATAAGGCAAATCTTTATCCGAAATCTTTAAAATTTATCGCTAAATCTTTGAGATTAGAGAATAGCACAGAAAAGCAATCCTTTTTTGTGTCTCAAATACCTGCTCTTCTAAAAATACCGTCTATTTGGAACCCTAAATTGCAGAAATTGCAAATAGCAAAAACAATCGAAGCGCCAATAAATAAATCTAAATATACGACACCTTCTCTAGACTATTCAAAAAATATTTTCTCTTCAACAAATTTTTTGACTGATCGTAAACAACATTTTTTTGCAATAGGCAATCAAGTAGAAAAAGAACAAGAAAATTCTCTTATTCAAAGACCTTTTTTTGGTGTGCTTTTTGGTTTATCTAATAACCAAAATAAATTTTTGGGAGAAAAAACACAAATAACTAAAAATTCATTAGGTAAACCTTTATTTAAAGCTGAATTACAAAATAAAGGCGAGCAGAGTAAAAACTTTGCTTTGCAGGGAGGTGCTGTGCATTTTGCAAGCAAAATGCAAAACGATTTTAGAAAAAAAGATTTTTCAATTTTACCCTTATTTTCTAAAATTAACGTAAAGGCTTCGCGAGAAGATGCAAAGCTTGCTTCGCTAGAAAAAGATTCTAAAGGTAATTTACAAGAAGCAAACAAAACATCTAGAACTTTGTTGAAATCTTCTAAGATTTATAAAACTTGTCCTAAATCTATTAAATTAATTACTGGAATAAATTTTTATTCTTTTTTTGATATATCTGCTTTTAACTCCCCAAAAACAGCAAATCCTCAAGTAAAAAGCCACGAAACCTTTCTAGATTTCACTCAAAACAATGAGAACTTTGAGCGATCTCCCTTGACTAAACAAATTGTAGAAAATGGCAAACTAAACGTAAAACGAAAACAATTATCAGATAAATGTGACAAACAAATTAATAGCTTGCATTTAGTTCTTCCTTTGTTAGAAACAGATACTTTCGCGACAATTTGGACAAAATGGTTGTCATCTAGGTACAAAAAACCAGCAATTCCTTATCGTTTTCAAAAAAAGGTTTTTTATTTGCCTTCTAATAAAAAAGTTGATTTCTTTTTACAACAAAAAAATCGTTATCAAGAAAATAAATGGGGAGAAGTAGAACAACAAGAAGATAGAAATAAAAAAGGAGAATCTGCAAATTTTTCAGAACAAGTTTTCCTACCAATAACAATTAAAAGATCTATACATTTTTCTAACACATCAAAAGTTTTGCCAAGTAAAAATGTCAAATTTTCTTTCTTTACAACGAAACCTTTACTTTCACAAAACAATAATAAAAATTTAAGGCTAATACTAAAATCCACTTTGGCACCTTCTTCCATTTTAGAAAATAAGAAATGGAATGTGACTACCCCCGATAGGGGACTTTGTGAACAAACCGCTAACGCAGGTAGTGTAAAATTACAAAACAAGCAAAATGAAGTATTTTTTAAAGATTTTAACAAACTAAATCTATCTTCAGCCCAAGCTTTTGCAGAGCAAAAGCCAGGTTTTCCAAAGGAAAACAATTTTCAAAAAAAAGGTAATACTCTTACTTTACCATACAAAAGATTAAGTTTTATTCCAAAAGACATATATAGGCAAAAAATATAGAATTTTTTTGCAAGCAAAAAACAAGGCAAGCAAAATGCAAAACGAAATACCACCTCTTTCTCACTTTTTATTTGATACTAGACAAAGGGGACAAATGTCTTTATCTTATTTAAAAAGACTTGATACTAATTGTGATCGTTTAGACTGGCAATTTTCTCAATGGCATCCTTTTTCACATGAAAAATATACTTATTTACCACCATCACAATCTACTATAAATGATAAATTTTTAAATAGTTTTTTTAAAAATAAATTAAAAAAAAGAAATACTATTTATAGATATAGTAAGCATCTTCCTCTTTTAAAGTTTCATTATGTAAAATCAAAACGGTTCAAAGATCTACCTTTTAATGAGAACCCAAATACATTTAGAAGAACATATAGTTTCTCATTTACAAAACAAACAATCTTTTTCTAATCTTCTTTTCCCAAAAAAAAAGAGCAAGTATTTGTTGGGAACCAATTACTATAAGATCGTGGATGGTTATTACACAATATTGCTATGCTTTCTTTCTTATCCAATCTGCTCTTTACGTCTATGAGAAGCATATGAAAAAGGTGTTGCTTTCATTTGCTCCACTTCTTTCTGGTAGAGGAATTCTTAGTGGAATGCCTTCTTTTGGTGAAAAACTTCAAGATTTTTTGGGAGGTAGCACAATTGACAAAAACGTGCTACTTTTTAGGAAAGTTCCAAAAAGATTTCAGGATATTGTTGCTATCGACAACAAATTACCACAATTAAGTGAAATTGTTTGGTTTTTAAGAAATTTTGGTCGAACCGCTAACGCGGGTACGGCTAACATGAGTAAAATTCAGGGTGTTCTTTTTGTCGGACCACCAGGAACGGGAAAGACCTTGTTAGTTCAGGCAATTGCAGGAGAAGCTGAAGTTCCTGTCTTGGTTTTATCAGGAAGTTCGTTTGCAGATGGTAAAAATGGTAAAAAAGGGGGACAACTTTTAAAAAGAGTTTTTCAACGAGCACGAATACTTGCCCCATCAATTTTATTTATTGATGAAATAGACACTTTAGGTGAAAGTAGATCACAGTTTGCTCAAGATGAACGAGATCAAAAAAATGAAAGTAGTAGAATTATAGAATCTATTTCTTATACTGAAAGAGAAATTCAGGGTAAAACTTCTTCTTCGCAAAGTAAAGAAAATAAGTCAGTAAAACAAGTAGGTCTTTTAACACAATTTTTGGTAGAAATGGATGGTCTAGCGAGACAACAAAAAAACTCTTATTTTTTGAATAATAAAATAACTTTCGGGAAACCTGGAGGGATTTTAGTAATTGGGAGTACAAATAGACCTAAGGTTTTAGATCCAGCTTTAACCCGACCTGGAAGATTTGATCAAGTTTTTTATTTATCTAATCCCGGAAAACAAAAACGTATTGAAATTTTAAAAGTTTATACAAAGGATGTTGGAGTTTCTTCTTTTTTACCTTGGGATTATTTAGGAGATCGAACTTTAGGATTTAGTGCTGCAGATCTTTCTGCATTAGTTAATAAGTCAACTATACGAGCTGTTCTTTCACATACAATACACACAATACAAAGCATTGAAGAGGGTATTGAGTCTTTACCAAAATTTTCACAAAACCAAGCCAAAATGAATTTTGGCTTTAGAGAAGAGAATATTTCATCTTATTTTTTATCTTTAGAGTCAAAAAAATATAACAATAAAAATACGATACTTTGTAAATCGATTTTTACTTCTCTTCTGATTTGTACAAAACATTTGTTTTTACAAAACAAATACAAAAATTTTAACTTTTCTACTGACCAATATACAATTTATCCGAATTCGATTTCCAAATTTTTGCAAAAGAAAAGCACAGAACCTCAACTTGAACCTTTATCGGAGGCAACTCTAGAACAATTTCAAAACTCTTTGCAACGATCTATTGATGGTGGCGTAAGCCATGATTTCAATTTACAAAAAAATAAAAGTCATATAGAGTTTGATCATTCCTTAGGAATAGGTATTTCTTTTTTAAGTAGGTTATCTTTTTATCAAGCAGGAAAAGTTTTAATTCAAGTGCTTGTTTCAAAAAATCCATTGATGAAACAACTGTCCCAAGGACCAATCACCTTAGTCGCTACCCTTTGGCCTAAACAAGAGTTGTCTTTTTCAAATATGTTTGAAGAGTTGATTCACGTGAAAGAAGTAATAAATCGTAACCAACTTGAAACAAGATTGATTAGTGGATATGCTGGAAAAGCTGCTGAGACTTTATTAGTGTCTGGTTTACAGTTTTATAAAAATCAAAGTAATAAAACTACAGTAACTTGGCAATCTACTTTAGGTGTTGAAGAATGGAAGCTAACAAACTCCTTAGCTTCTTTAATGATTTCTAAATATCATTTTTATTCACAAAAGAGTATTACCCAAAAAGAAAACTTAATATCTTTATCTCAAAATAGCAACGAAATCTTAGAAACTGAAAACTTTCAAGTTTTAGAAAATATTTTTTCCAAAGAGGAACTAAAATTTTCTCAAGAAAAACAGGACTCGCAGTTATCAGAAGGTAAGAGTGACGCTTTCAATACAATTATAGAAAATAGATCTTTTTTAAATCCAATAATTTGGGTTTCTAACCTCTATCAACAGTATGAAATATCTAAGATTTTTGGACATATTGAAGAAAATAATTGGTATCAAGTCTATCTGCCTCCTCTTGTGAAAGATGAACAAAACAAAGAATGGGTACCTCTAGATCAATATTATTTTGGTCGAGAAAATTTGATTGAATTAGTTTGGAATACTTCTAAAAAGAAATCTATAAACTGGAATGAAATTTCTCAACTAGATTATGACTTTACTTACCAAGGATTAGTGTTGTATCATTTTAATAAAGCTCTTTCTTTATTAGATCAAAATAGGGAACTTTTGGATTTATTTTCTAACTTATTACTTTCTTTTCGAACCATTCGAAGACATGAAATATTAAGAATTCTTTCCTATTTTAAATATCATAATTAAGATTGCGTTGCAAAAATGGATTTGATGCTTTGCAAAAATGTATTTTTGCATCACATTTTACTGTGTAAAAAGTTACAAATGTATTTTTGCAACGCATCAAATCCATTTTTGCTACAATTATGGCATAGGCATCAGGGTCTGCGCACAATTGTCCGTAGGACACATGGTGGCTGTGCTGAACATTTTGCGTACAAAAGAGCAAAATGTTCAGCAACACAATTGATCTTCGATTCGTAGACGTTATTTTTATTTTTAGATGTTCTGAAATCTATATTTCACAAAATCAAAACATAAATATCACTTCAATTTCATGGGCATTAACAAAAAATAGATTTTTTGTTGATGCCCAGTTCATTTTTGTTAAAGTCGAAACTCATCACGCTTCGCGCCATTGTGCAAAAACCATGCGCCCTACGGATGGATTGCGTAAACACAATTGTTTACCTGTTTGCAAAGCAAAATGTATAAAATGTATCCCTTGTTAAAAGTAGCAATCGTGCTACGTATAATCGTAGCAAAAATGCATACTATGCAAAAATAAATTTTTGCAAGAAAAAGCTTTTTGTAACCATGGCAATTGATCTTCAATTTATAGGTGTTTTGAAAGGTTGTGCGTAGCACGATAAATATTTTTGGCAGGGTCATCTTTTAATATTTTACAGAAGACTTTGCTTTCTATTTTTTGTAATTTATGCACAATGCACAGTAGTAAAACAACTTCTTATTTTATCAAATGTAAGAACCATAGATTGATACAATAAAAAATATAAAAACCATTTTAATAAATAGTGTTAAACAAAGTTATATCTTTATAATTATGTTATACTAAATAAAAAAGATATAACTTTGTTAATTTTTATATTTTTTTTTTATTTTAAAAAACATTATTTTTATTCAAAATATATTTTAACGTAGATTTTATTCTAAGTTTTTCATGGTGTAAGTATTTCTGAGGCCAAAATGGATTTAATGCAAAAATGTATTTGGTGCAAAAATATATTTTTGCTATTTTGGTGTATATTTTGCTTTGCAAAATGTTCAGCTGTGCAAAAATGGATGTGATGCAGAAATGGATTTGATGCCTTGCAAAAATGTATTTTTGCAAAGCACATCTTAAAGACGATTGCAGCAAAAATGCATTTTTGCAGCCATAGGAAAACTTATTTTTTTGATTTTGTTTTTATTGTAAAAATTTTTGTTTCTTATACACATTTAAACATTTGTTCATTTCCTCAATAAATATTTTTCTAAGAAAAAATAAAAAGCACAAGGTCTTTTTTTAAGAAAAAGAGTTGAACTTTTTATTTTTATATATACCTATTTAGTGAAAACTCGTGTGTGCAAAACACGATTGTGCATAGCACCATATAAATTAGTTAAAGATTCGTTGAAACTAACCTCCTTATTTTTTAGAAATCACTATATATTTTATTTTGTAAAATGCAGGTTTGTTAAAGTAAAGAGCAGGGGTTGTTAAAAAATTGCTTGTCATAGATGGCCTGACAATATTTATGACATTTTACAAATACTAGGCAAATTTTCTTGTCAATTTTATTCTTTTAAAACGTTTAAAACCCAAAATTTATAAGTAAAAACAAAATGTTTTTTATTTTGTTTTTTTATAAACTTTAAAATATGTATTTTTGCAAAAAATGCAAATTTTTATAAGTAAAAAAAGAAAAGTAATTTTTATGATTATAAATTTAAAAAAAGAAAAATTTTAAAATTTTTGCAAAATTTTTTTCGTACTCAAAGATTTATTTTTTCCAAACACAAATCATTCAACTTTATTGCTTAAATATTTGTTTCATAAAATAGCTTTTTTTTTATTTGCGTAAATTTTTACGTCTAAATTGACCTTGTAAAAAAAGTGTTTTAGTAAAAAATAAACGTCTTATTTAGTAAATAAAAAGAAGATTACTATAAAAATTTTTTTGCAAAGTAATACTAGATGTGTTTAAAACAAACAAAGTCTTATAAATTCGTAGCATCACATTTTAACTATTATATTTCTTTTTGCAAAGCAAAACACGCAAGCAATAAAATAGTCTCATTTATAAAATTATTAAAATGTTAGAAATTTGATAATAAAATAAAACTCTAAGTTTTCCGTAGGAAAACCTGCAATATTTTGACTGACAAAAATTTAGACTTCTTTGGCATATTTACATTTTTTAAAATAAAAATATATAGATTAACTTTCTTGCCTTACAACTTATAAAAGTTTTTGTTTCAATTTTGATATTGACTTTTTAAGTTCTTTTTGCAAAAAAAGCCAAGTTTATAATTTTACACCATAACCTCATTTTTCACGGTCCTGTATCTTGCAAAGCTTTGCAAAAATGCATTTTTGCACAACATCACATTTTATTTTGTAAAATTTTAGTGAAACTTTTTATTTTTACAAAATTTATTTCTTATAAAATTTTTCTGAAAAGCTTGGCAGATTGGTTGTGTTATTAAAAATGCTGTAATTTGCTTTTTTCTTTTATAAAATGCTTTTAAAATTTTGTAAACAAAATGTAAGCTTCGCTCTAGTAGCAAAAAACACTAAAAAGAAAGATGCTAAACAAAAATAGAAACCCGTGCTTTTTTGTTTTTTATAAATAAAAAAACATTACCAGCGTTTTTATTTCATAAAAACAGCGCTTACATTTGACTTTGTAAAATATTCAAATTCAATTTTTCAAATGAAAATTAAAAAAGCAAGTTTGACACTTTACTTTTTTGATTAAAAAAACTAAAGGTTTAAATGTATAGCCTGCAGCAATCGTCTTTTGGACGATTGTAGCGTAGCCGCTATAATTTGTTTTTATTTCTTGCATTTTTACACTGTAAAAATGTTCAAAAACGAAATCTAAGACAATTTTCCTCATTTGCATTATTTGTATTTTTGTAAGCTTAAACATTTTCTGAAATAGAATGTGAACAAAATACATTTTGTATTGTGTTTTTGCTTTGCAAAAAACAAAAGGCAATATAAAAGTATAATTGTAGCAAAGATGCATTTTTGCAACCATTGGACTGATACAAAAATGCATTTTTGCAAGGCAAACATTTATTCATTTAATGCTTTTTACAAAATAAAATATAAGAGGTAAAAATAGAATAAATCTTTAAATGTACTTTAAATTTTTTTAAAAAGTTAAATACTTATGTCATTTGTTCCAGCAGTGCGAGATTATATTGGACTAATAAATAATCTTTATGATTCAACTTCTACGGACCCTAGTATAGAAATCATAATTAGAAATACAGTTATTTATCTATTTGAAACTATACGATACTTTGTTTTTTATTTGTTAACTTTTCAATGGTTTCGGGATCTCTGTTATTTACCAATAATTACACCGCAAATTTCTCTTTCTTTGATTAAGGAAAAAATTTTCTTACAAGATCCGCTCACACCTTTTTAACTTTTTTAGAAACTCCGGCTCTTTCAAACAATAGATTTTTGATTGGGTTTTTCAAATAGTTTTTTTACCTGCTTGCCTATTTCTTGTTCTTCATTAATTTGTATTTATAGATTAATGATAAATGGAATTCCTGCAGCCTTTTCTCTCTTTTAGGAAATATTTTGGGTCAATCTTGTTTTTTAATTTGTGTCTTATTCGGGCTAAGATCTTTTATTATTCCGTGGTTTTCTTTAGAACCTTTAAATTATATTATTGGTTTATATATTGTTTTAAATATAATTTTTCAAAGTTTGCAAAAAAGATCTTGGAAACAAATTCAATTTTCTGAAAAAAACAGGCTTTTCTTTGTTTTTTTAACACATTTTTTACTTATTTGGACAGAACAACCGTCTATTTACCAACATATCGGAAATCTTACCATTAGTAGCGACTCAACAATTTTAGAAACGCTAACTTCTAATCAAAATATCAACTTTTTTATAAGTCATAGTTTTTATCTTTTTGGTTTTATAGTTGGAAGCTTTCTTTTTTCAATATTATTTGGTGTTGGAATATTAAAAATTCGATCTTTTTTACTAAATAGGTTTAATATCAGATATAGTGTGTGGCTTACTCGATTTCATACAATTTCAATTTTATGGATAACTACTCTTACCTTTGCTTCTATGCCTTATTATGGGTTTGACTATTTATTTACTAATTGTTTTGGTTTTGTCTCTTATGATACAGCATTAGAAAAAACTCTGTTTCATGCCTCGTCTTTTAGAGAAAATTTATTACATAAAGACACCGGAAACAACGAAGGGTTGGCTGAGAAACGAACAGGCTCTTTAGCAGATCTCGCATCGTTTGACAAAAGTTATTATCTTGTTTCTAGAAAACAAGTATTACCTGACGATCCAGCTCTTTCAATTGATAACTTTGAAGAGCTAAACTATCAAGGCGAGTATGCTTGGACAAGTAGAGATAGACGTAGAAAACGATATCAACGTAAGCCCTTTTTGTCCCAATCATCTGCTACAGGTACTCGAGACGATGATATAAAAAAACTTTCTTTTTCGGGAATAAAAAAAGATGTAGAAAATAGATTTTCTTTTTTCTCTTCTCAAAATTCTTTAAGAAAAAAAGATAATCAGTCAAGTTTAGATCACCAAAATAAGAAGAATCCTTTCGTGCAAGGCACAAAAGCTTCTTCGAAGCCTTTGAATTCACAAGAAACTGAACTAAAAATTTTACAATTATTATCTCCTTTTTCTTTGCAAAATGATTGGTTAACTAACGTTTCTAATCGACAAAACGAAGAAAGAGAAAAGATCAATCAAAATAAAGAGAAAAATGGATTAGTAAATTACGAGAAAAAATTAAAAGGAGAAACTTTAGGACCTAAAGATTTATTTGATTATCGAAATGAAGAAAATTCTCTATCTAAGTTTTTTTATGAAACATCTGGTTATAGTTTTTTACCATCTCCATCTGTAACTTTAGGTAACTCCATGACCAAACAAGAAGAAAAGGCAAAGAATTCATTTTATACAAATCCTCTTTATCGTTTTTTACTTGAAAAAGATGTGGATGCTTTTCTTTCTAGACAACCTAAAGATCATTTTTTAAGTGTTTTTGAAGAAAATCAACTTGGTCGTAATAGAGTCGTTTTAAATGATTATTATAACACCCTTCGTTCTTATAAATTATTACCTTCTTGGGATGCTTTTCAAGATGAATTTAATGGCTCTCTAAGTTATGCAAATAAAATCTATAATCAACAATTTAAAGGAAGAAGATTTACCAAACTTATTAATGCATGAAGAAACACAAAACATTGTGCCGGCTACGTCTACACAATCTTTAGCTAATGGGTCCAAAATAGGAAATCTTAATCAAAAATCTAAGGCATCTAAGGTACTTGATTTTCCAGAAACTAACAATTCGAAT